>JASDQU010588670.1:73227-96702 GCA_032191745.1 Picea mariana
TGGGGCCGTGGATGTTTCCCCGTAGGGGTTTTACCACATGAAAACATCGGTGTGTTGATCTTTGATCTGGTTATGTGAGTGGTTACTGAAGGTGTTCGTCGTCTGTTGGAATACCTGTGTTGTCGAACAACCCAGGCCACTAAGTCTCCTCATCACCTCTCTAAGAGGTGGGGGACATTATAGAATGCCTAAGTTCCAAGGAGTTGGGTTGAAGGAACCATAACAGCATATCAATTTTCATGTGATACAATTTGGGTTGCAAAGAATTTCCAGGATGAGGCCACAAATATTGCAAAGTTGAAAACAATTTTTAGAGGGTCGTGCATTAGTCCGGTACATGAAATTGTAGATCACTACACCAACAAGTCAAGCAAGGACATTGGAAGAAATTCATCAATATTTATTAAAAGAACTCAAGAAGACAAAATCTTAGTTTCAATACATTACATAATTGAAGGAAATAAAACAAGTGTATAATGAGTCAGTTTGGGACTACGATCAAATATTTAAGAATTTGATGGGTAGATTGAAATTCCAAATTCTAAATCAACAACACAAAGAATGGTTTATTGTAGGAATATTACCACACATTCTCTTCCCTTTGATACAACAAAAGGTTGCATTGCATCCTCAATATTTGAAGATTGCAATGAAGGTGGAATCATCTATCGTAGGGGATGGTGGGGGGGTGGCTCAAGCCGAGACACATTTAGTTGCCTTGACGATCCAATTAGAAAAGCTTACAAAAGGAAAGGATAAGAGGGAAAAATTGCGGTGTATCACATGTAGGACTGAATTCCACCATAAGGATGAAGGCCCAACCTTTGTCCAGTATTTGGTGATTGGAGCACCGAACCCATTACCAGGAGGAGGGTACTGTGAAATATACAAGAAATGGGGACATCATTTGAATGATTTTCCACTACTGTGAAAATACCATAGTACTCCTCAAAATTTATCTTGTAACCTTTTCAATTGAGTCGGGCATGAGAAGGAATATCATGCATTCAACATGATTAAAGAGAACACTTCATATATGTATAGAATTCATAAGGAAAATACCATGAGAGAAGGATGCATTCCATAATATAACAATCATAGATTCTTTATTGTAGGAGGCCAAGAAGGATTTGGTAGAGGTTGTGACAAAGGGGGTTTTGGTAGACGAGGTAGAGGACCAATAATATGTTACAATTGTAATCAACTAGGACACATAGCTCGTGACTTCCTGAATCTTTGCACGTATTGTAGAGCATTGGATCATCCAACAAAAATATGTATGCAACTACTTGCAAAGTGGTAGGCAACAAGGAATCAGAACCATAACCTAAATCAGAACATACATAAGATATCAATAGAGAAGTGTGAAGAAGGACCCAGAATAGTTGTTGTCATGTGTGGAGGAGCTAAGACAGTGGATGATAAAGGTACGCAGATGGAGTAATGTGTGAGGAAATTAGTAGGACCTATGCCGACATTTGACCCACAACAAGAAAAAGAGACATATCAACAAATAAGAAAGGAGATACTTGGATAGAATTGGATAGAATCGACATCATCTGCACCTCCAATGGTTGACATGCCTTCAATATACGATCATGCTATCCTAAAAAGGTCGCTTCAACAAATAATTACTTTGGAAAATTTTATGAAATTTTGTTTAGAATTGATGAAAGATGAAACTACATTGAATGCCTTGTGTAGAATTATTGATCATTGTGCATAAGAAAGGGAAGTTCCTGCCACACAGAGGGTCGTGAATTAGTACTGCATAAAAAGAGGACAAGCATATAGCTCAGACTGAATGTGAAGATTCAGGAATATGACATGGACCATGCCATTTTATATTTTGGTTTTGATGTAAATGTTTTACCAAACCAAACATGGGAAATGATGGGGAAGCCTAAGTTAATTTGGTCTCTTGTGCAGTTAAGATTGATGAACCAGGACAAGATAGTACCAATTGATGAATTGTTAGGGGTACTTGTGAATATAGATGGTTTGCATAGTATAGCATATTTTGAAGTCATCGAGATCGTGTATGATAGTCATCCATATACAACACTAATGGGGATCGAATGGGGCTTTGAAAATCAATTGATTATTAATATGAAGAGAAGGTAAATGATCTTCAAAGTACGGAACTTGAAGGTTGCTACACCATTGGATCTGACAGAAGGAAAGATATGCATAGAACTAGCTAAAGGGAACAAAATTGATAACATGTATAACATGACCACATGAATGGATGACTACATTAATCCAAATGCATATGGTACACTAAGTTGGATAAAAATTATCTCATGTGTGTCATATTCAGAGGAAGGCTTGGAACACTTGTAGCAAAGGATGCACAAAGTATCAACCAGACAGTGTGCCCACATTACTTGATCATTGCACTGGATTTGAACAAAGTAATGTGATCCACCCTAGTATAATGGTTTGACTGACATATGCTCTTTTGTAAAGGTGTTTCAGTTGCATATATGTGGACAAAAAATACTGTTATCATTAGATGTTTTCTTGAATGCCACTCCAGTCAAATGGTGGGCTTCACATAAAGAAGGAATAAAAGATTGGAAGCAGTATAAAATATTCATGTAAATTATATTTGGTACCGAGGTTGAGTATATTGCGCAGAAATGTGTAGGAGTAATTAACCTGATAGATTATATTTCCATGTAGAAAGATATGGAGTTTGATACCGAAGGAGGAATGAATGCATAGGTTCATACATACATTGGATACAATCCATAAGATCTGGTACCTGGAACTGGAAATGCATAAAAAAACAATGAACTGGGACAAGATCACTCAAAGCTTTAGGATAAAATTTACTTTTAAAAATGAATCACCATTAGTAGATGTAGCTTTGCAGGCCATTAGAAACAAGATGTTTTCCGTAGAAGGCTCAGTGGATGTAATACCTATTGTTGAGGATTAAAAGTGAAATGATGAATACTATGCTCGCAAATGATTTCCAAGCTCTATTACTTATTTATATTAATAATAAACTAGTAGGTGGGACCCCCTTGTTATAATTATGGCGCTATGGTGGATATGTTGCGCTTATCTTTTGTTTTCCTATGTGATGGTACTAACACAGTCTTTTACAGTTCACTTGTTTCAAATCATGGTTTAAAATTTCATGGTAACATGTGATATTTCATTGATTAAAACATGGAAGTAAATGAATTTAATGATCTCTCTCATAATATGTTAAGGTTTCCCTGTGGATGGAAGAATTATTAACAATTTGGTTTTGATATTGCATTAAACACGGCATTAGACGATCTTGATAGAGGATAATAATGGATATATTTTGAATAAAATAACTATAGTCAAGTTCTAATGTTATATTATCATGACAAAGCATGGGCACTCTAGCCCTTTTCTATTATGGTTATCCACCTTGCTCGAATTTTATATATGGTTGCACATTGGGTTATGTTCCTAGCACATAGTTTTTTTTAAATAAGTTGGATATTACAAGGGGTGGCGCACTATGAAAATGTGATATGGCAATGGACATATGGTTGATTAATTGTTTAGTGCTATGGTGAATCAACTTGGCTCATAATTTGAATTGAATGAGGTTGGAAGGGAGAAGCGACATGCATTTACTGCACGTAACTCAAAATCCCCCTCAATCCTGTCACCCTAGTCATTCTTGCATTTTGGTTTTGGCTCTGGTGGTTGTTGTTGTTCCGCTTTGTTCAGTCGTGAAGGAGATATACAATATTTTTTTTCCCTCGCACATGATTTTTCCAGGTACAGGTTTCTTACTTTTCCATTCATGATTGTTATTCTACCCTTTGAATCAATTTTTGGCTTTGGATTGTTCTCGGTCTATGTGATTCTTAAGTTGTTATGATATATTTGAATGGTGTATTAGTGTTTATGTTTGTGGTTTATTATGGTCATTATTATGGACTATTGGCACTTAAAAAAAAACAAATGGTTATGCTCTCCTTACTGTGTGTAATCTTTGCATGGGTTTATTGAAATGGTAGTGAAGCCTGCTTGGTCATGGTTTGGATTTTGGGTCTGGAATCTATGTTGAATTTGAGTATTATGGATTACCAAAGATGATGTAGAACCCCTACCTCAGCAGGCTCCACTGACCTCCCGATATAAGGATATTCAACAAACTGATCTGAAATGGCTCTTCGATTCCCTACTGGAATCCTACGATCAAATCCACAGGTCCTTTTCTGAAACTCCACCTGTGCGAACTAGCATGAGGCACAAGCTCTTCTCCCACGCATCCATGAGACTATGACTGCAGTCCACACCAAAAGGAGTTTCTCATCTCACGACCACGGGAATATTTCTCTAATACAAACCCAACACTCCAACCTCTGAAATCTTGAAATCCGATTAAGGACCTAGCAAGTGCTAACCCTTATTCTTATGCACCTGACGTGACCTTCCTCTAGGAACTGGGTCCCAAATCCCAAATATTTCAGGACTTCATGATTTGGAAAGTCAGCGAACAACTATGCCATCACTTCCAAGTCTCTAATTCTCAAAGATCCTATTACACCATATCTACGGTTCAGATCCTCCGCTAAACAATGATCCTGATTAAATGGATGATTTACCTTTTATGACTTTGGGAAAGTTTTCACTTCTATTTTCACGATAGTCGAAACCTCGAAACTCTTGGGTGTCAGATCAATGACTCAAACTCCCCATTATCTAATGGCCCAGATATAATCATGAGTTCGCTCCTCTATTCCTCACAAATCTCTCGACGTCCGATTTCATGAACACCCCAGATTTGTTGCCACCTGTCACCTCCGACGATGGACGGTTCTGATTGTTTTGGAACTTTGGGACTTTGACGATTCCACTATCCTGTACACAAAAGGGTTAAGCCTCATTCTCTTTCCTATGGATCCAATGACTATTGGTCCTTTGCGATCAGATCTAATGGTTCGGATCTGATATCCTCCTGTGTGCATTCTCCTGAGTATATGGATGTATATCTAATGGTCCATATCTCTTCCTCATCTTCGGATCTAATGGTTGTTGTCACTCCTCCTCTGGAGCTTTGGATTTCTTCACAGACTTGGAATATTTGCAACATTTCAAAGGTTTCAACCTTTGATTCCTCTGCAAGCCCTATGACCTTGGGTCTCGTCTGCGTTCTGAAAACACTACCCCTCCTGAGCTTTGGGACTTGGAATAAGTCCACTCCTGCACACTCCTCGTGCTATCTCTCCTAAGCTTCTAGATCTTACTCATTTCTAGGGGACTCGGCCATGTAATTACTTAGAAGACTTTTGGTTCTACTCTAGGAACACTTTGTGCTTGAACTCCTGAGATTTGGAACTTGAAACAAGTTCACTCGGTGCATTCTCCTTGCACTTCGACTAGCCTTTAGATGGATGTCTCTCAACACTTCGTCTGAGTCTTGGCCTGGTGAACTCTTTTCAGAGTTATTCCTCCAGAGTGTTCATCAACTCTATTTCCTTGAGCCTCAAATTTTCAAACCTCAAAGGTATCTGTCCCTTCTGTCCCTCGAAGAGATGTAAGTGCCCTCTTGGAAACTTCCACTCAAGCACACCTTGTTGAGCCAACAGAGTATTCAACAACTCTGTAAGTGTCTTCCTTTGACACTTCCCTTATCTATGAACTTGAAATAGATTTGTTCTTGCACACCCTCTGCACTCACTCAATGCCCACCTGGTAGAGCTCTATAGAATCCTCAGTAATTTGGTCTTCTCTCTATTCCCTTCCCTACACAGTCTCACTTCCAAGTTGTCCAGTAACCTTGAGGATTCTCCCTTGAGTTAATGATTCAATGGTGCACCCTTCTGTCACGTTCTTTCCTGAATTCCATGGAAATCAGATGTGAACTCTTGCATTGGCTCACAGAGTATTCAACACGTTGTCATGTAACCCCTTGCATTAAGACACAAAGAACCCAGACTGAAATCAAAGAAACTCACAGACATGAAGTTTTTTCTATCCCTGCAAATGGAATCTAACATACATGTTGTATATGATGGACTCTGGACCTTCTTAGACCTGGAAAATTTCTCATCTTCATCTTCATTCTTGAAGACCAACTGAAACTGAGAAAGAACTCATTTTCTCCCTAGTTACTCCCTTTGTTAACATGTCTGTAGGATTCTGGCTAGTGTATATCTTTTCCAACTTCAAATGTCCATCTTCCAAGACGAATCATATGAAATGGTACCTTAGATGTATATGACTATTATTCGAATGGAGGGATTATTTATTTGCAAGATGAATGGCACTCTGACTGTCACAGTACAACCTGTTGTTCTCCTGTTTCTTTCCCAATTCCTCCATAAACCTCTGTAACTAAATAATTTCTTTACTAGCCTCTATAGCAGCAACATACTCTTCTTCTGTTGTTGAAAGTGCAAGAACCTTTTGCAGTTTCAAAATCCAACTTGTTGTTGTTCCACCTATAGTAAAAACATACTCTATGGTCCTCCCCCTGCTATCTTTATCACCTACCATATCTGAATCAACATATCGCTGTAGAAAAGTGTTTAATCCTCCAAAACATAATGTATGAGTAGAAGAACCTCTCAAATACCTGAGAATCCACTTTATTGCCTCCCAATGTTCTTTACCTGGATTGTTCATATACCTGCTCACTACTCCCACTGCATGTGCAATATCTGGTCTTGTACAAACCATCGCATACATCAAGATGCCAATTGTTGATGAATAAGGGACTTTGGACATGTAGTCTATGTCCTCCTATGTCTTGGGACACATTTCCTTAATTAATTTGAAATGGTTGGCTAAAGGTGCACTAACTGGTTTTACATTCTGCATTCTAAACCTCTCCAACACCTTCTCTATGTACTCACCCTAAGATAATGTCAATTTGTGATTTTTCCTATCTCTTGTTATTCTCATAGCAAGGATTTTCTTTTCATCACCCAAATCCTTCATCACAAATGACTTAGATAATTTATCCTTGATCACATTTATATCGTGCATATTAGACCCTGCAACACGCATGCCATCTACATACAATAGCAAGATAATATAGCTTCCATTTTCTAGCCTTTTAAAATAAACACGGTGATCATAATGACATCTACTATAACCCTGTTCTATCATAAACCTATCAAAATTCAAATGCCTCTACCTTGGAGCTTGTTTTAGGCCATACAATCTCTTCTTCAACCTTCATACCAAATTATCCTTCCCTTTGACCTCATACCCCTGTGGCTACTGCATATAAATATCTTCCTCCAAATACCCATGGAGAAAAGTCATTTTTACATCTCACTGTTCAAGATGAAAATATTCTACTGCCACAAGACTCAAAATAGTTCTAATTGAATTCATTTTGACAACAAGATAAAATATATCATCAAAATCTATATCTTTCTTTTGTGAAAACCCCTTTACAACAAGTCTAGACTTGTATCACTTTTCTCCACCATCTTCTTCCTTCAACTTGTAAACCCATTTATTCTGCAATGCTCTTTTTCCTGCTGGAAACTGAACCAAATCCCAAGTCTGGTTATTTACCAAGGAATCCATTTCCTCCTTCATGCCTTTCTCCCACTTCTTTTTGGTGTCTACCTGCATTGCCTCTTCATAACATTCTAGTTCACTAGAATCAGTCAATAATAAATAATACAATGAAGGAGAATATCGTTTAGGGGGTATACTTAACCTGGTAGATCTTCTAACAACACTTGCAAGAGTTTGAAGTACTTGTGTCTCCTATTGTTGTACATTTTGATTTTCTGGTTCCTTTGGAATTTTGTTTCCAGTGATCTTATCAAGAACTATGTATTCTAGTTTTTCTTTTTCCTATTTCTTTCCCTGCAACTGATCTTTGTACATGACCTTCTCATTGAATATAACATCTCTACTCCTAATGATTTTGTTATTTTCATAATACCATAAGCGATAACCAAAATCATTAACACCATATCCCATAAAGGTACACTTCTTGGATTTTGCCTCAAGCTTTGTTCTATTTTCTTTATCAATATAGACAACTGCTTCACAACCAAAAGTCTTAAAAAAATAGTTTACCTTTTTTTCTATCCATTCCTCCTCTAGAATTACACCATCCAAAGAGCTTGAAGTTCCTCTGTTTATTAAGTAAACAACAGTATCTACAACATCTTCCCATAACTGTAACGGAAAACCATCATGCAATCTCATACTCCTTGCATGCTCCATGATTGTCCTATTCATCCTTTCTGACACACCATTTTCTTGTGGTGTTCTTGGAACCGCCTTCTCTCTATGAATCCCATGGTATGAACAATAATAATCAAACTCCTTGCAGCAATATTCACCTCCATTATCTGATCTGAGACAATTCAAGTTTTTTCTTGTCTCATTCTCAACCAAAGCTTTCAATTTCTTAAAAGTATCAAAAACATCAGATTTTTGTTGAATGCAATAAACCCATGTTTTTCTAGTTGCATCATCAATAAAAGTAACATAGTAATGAGAGCCACCAAGAGATGATATCTGAAATGGTCCTCATACATATGTATGCACAAGTGTTATAGAGAAATCCCCTTGTGGAAAAGTGGATTTTCTCTTGGATACTATACCCCTATGACCAAGATAGAAAAGTGCTATTGTGGACAGACTTTCCTTTTCATGAAGATAAACTATCCAAAGAATAAGAAGGAATAAGAGTAAATACCTTTTTATCAATGCTTTTCCTTGCTCGATCCAGGTTGATCTTGATCTCCAAGTTCTTCAGAAGGTCCTGCAATACAATGATAAAAAACAACGAGACATACTTCCTACTCTACCATGATTAGCTTCATAATGGATCTATGAAAGAAACAAGTTCATGAAATGTACACAAAATTTAAAGGAAATAGGCCAAGCATAGATTTATATTAATGAGAACAAAGTGAGATGCTTACAGCCATAGATGTAGGTGCAATATCTTCACCAAGCTCTTTTTGTCTAGACCCTTGGTCAAATAATCCACACAGAATATTGATGCTTCAATGATATCTCCCTTATGAGATCATAAGTTTGATGCTTCACAATGTATTTCCTTTCACCATGAAGAGGCCTCCTTATATAGGCTTGCAAAGGCCTAACCACTTAAGAGATTATTGGGATGAGTTGAGGATTCTCCTCCTTTAGTTGTGGATCTACCCTAAGATTGAGCCTTGACCTTAGATCCAAATCCAACCAACTCCAGATATGAAGGGATTCCTCCCTGATTTCTCTCAACAATCCAAAGATTCACTCAAAAAGGACCAGTGCTCCCTCAGAATGGGGCATAGAGTGTTGGAACGCTCCCCCAAAAGAGGTCACAGAGCGTTGGCACTCCCTGACAGTGTATAGGGGATCGCTTCCTTCCAAAATTGATTTTTTAGTGGTTTTATCGGTGGAAAAAGACTTGTACTCTTTGTCAAATGACTTCTCTTCAAAACTAGTATTTTGAGGTGTCTTGTAAGTGTTCTTGATAATGTCGTCTGAGACACAACATAGACAAGACGACAGTATGATATTTTTGACACTTGTAGGTGAAATGTGACACTTGCAACATTGGTAATGACGACACTAGGCCATCATCCTAATGAGTAATTTTTATGTGTAACAACAAGCTCTAACCTTTCACTCTTCTTTTCTTTTCTGACTCTGAGAAATATGACTCTCTTTTGTTTTCCATAAACACAATGCTCACAGAAGTCCAAATCAATTTATTTAAGATCTAACAACAAATTTATTTTGTGAAGTATCTGCATCCCCTTCTCACTCATGTGTCCAAGCCTATGATGCCATAGTCTTGTATCCACTGTTGTAAAAGATAAAGAGATAGAAGATTTAGTTCTACCAGTACATAAATACAATGTACCTACCTTATCTCCTTTCTCTATCACCAATGATCCTTCGATGACCTTCCATGTCTTATCTGTAAATATGAATATACAACCTTCACTTGCCAACTGTCCTATTGAAATTAGATTTTTACTTAGATCTTGAACATGTCTTACCTATTTCAACAACCATTGGTTTCCATTTCTTTTCTTTATTTTTACCTTTCCCATTCCAACAATTTTGCATGGTGCATAATCACCCAAATGAACTTGTCCAAAATAACCTTGAACATAATCTACAAAATGTTTCCTATGGGGCGTGGCATGAAATGAAGCCCTTGAATCTACCACCAAAGACTCAGAAATATTATCTACAGAAAGAATCAAAGCATCTTGTAACACATCACATTTTACATTTGCTTCCTGATTTCTCTCCCATTGTCCATCTCTTTCTTTCTTTGGAGCTTTGCAGTCTTTCTTCAAATGTCCTTTCTTCCCACAATTCTAGCACTCTATCTTTCCAAGTCTTGATTTGGATCTTCCCTTCCTAGAATTCCCGCGGTTCCCTGAGCCCTTTCCTCTATCCTTTTGTCTTCCCCTGTTATCCATGTTTAATGCATTACATAATGTCTCACCTATTCTTTTCCATCACATTTCCTCACTAAGGATAACATGAACAACATCATCAAATTTTAAATTATTTGAACCAGAGACAGAGTTACTTATAGCCATGCCCAAGCCATTCTAGTTTTATGGCAATGAGCACAAGATTAGAAGAGCCCTGACCTCGTCATAAAATTCCACTTTTACGGAACTTATTTGATTAGTAACCATATTAAATTCATTTAAATGATCTGCAACAAACCCACCTTCTAACATCTTCATATTAAATAATCTCTTCATTAGAAACACCTTATTGGAAGCTGGGGGATTTTCATACAATTCAGCCAATGCGTCCATCAAACCCTTCACTGTCTTTTCTTTCGAAATATTGAAATCCACCGACACTTCCAGCCTCATATTATCTTTCCTAGACCCTTTTTGTCAAGAATTTCCCATTCTTTGTCCTTCATAGTTGTCAGCTTCTTTGCTATTCCTCCCAATGGTAGGACTAGATCCTTCTAATATAAATAATATTCCATTTGAATCTGCCATAACTGGTAGTTTTGGCCTGTAAATTTTTCGACCCTAAACTTTCCATCTTCCAACATTTCTCCCACTCGAACCAAGAACCCTCTTTTCCTGCGAGTTACCTTTCACTTTGATACTAGTTGTTAGAAAAACAAGACCGTGGAGAAATAAAATAAAACAAATGCAGAAATAAAATTCAAAAGATACACAATACAATAGAGACACATATTTACGTGGTTCACCAAGTGTGGGCTATGTCCACCATATAAATTTCCAGGTCCTTCCTTTATTATTATCCAGCATATGAAGGGATACAACCTACAACAAACCTATTGTAACTTCCTCTTCTCTCTCTCACAGTCTCCTATCTCATAATACAATATTCACTATCATGCATATCCGCAATACATTTCCCTCATAATAGAGGGTTTCCTTCTAGGGAAAAAAACCCTAACATAATTTCTACCATTAGATCTATGACCTTATAATGAATGGTACAAATTTACAGTGAACCCCCTCTAAGGGCCCACTTTCCCCTGGACCCCGTAGAGGGGGTAACTCACCTCTATACTCCCCCACATCGAAGAGTGTACATACTTCTAGGGTGTAAATACTTCATGGGGTATAAAAATGACTAAAAACAAAAGACCTCTAAATCAGGAAGATAATTAGGCTCCATAACAAACATAAAGGAGAATCTATCTCCTATCTGTGCAAAAGCATATATTTGGCTCTTCCATCCTTACAAACATTTAATTACAATTTGAAATTTTAAAAATGAGAGGGTTGGATCCTCTCCCTTCCTTGAATCCATGTTGAACGTGATGTGTAGGTGGCACGTTGTTGGGTGAAGCGATGCTCCTGCATCATACTCCACTATTGCAAAAAAATCATGAGCTCCTACTCATGAGCTTCTCGCTCTATCGAAATCCACCTGGATCCCAAACTATTCTTTGGATCTGCCCATCTACTCCATTGCCTTGCTACTACTATTGCTGTTGCTTCTTTCCTGCTGTTATGGTAGGCTTCCTTCTGCTTAGCTTCCCTTTATTGATTTCTTCTTGCGCTAACCTCAACATCAGCCTCCTTATTTCTTCTATCTCCTCCTCCAGCTGCTCTGTTGGTTGGATCTTTGGAGGTCTTCTCTGCTACAATTCCTTCTTGGCAATGGGTATATCATATTGATCTCCCCTGTTGTTTTATTTTTCTATGGCATTAGGTCTCCACTATGATGCAAACTTCAGTTCTGCAGTCTCATCACTGGGTTGTTTCTTAGCTTCACCTTCTGATAGATTTTCTTTTTCCAGTCCTCTTTCTGGCATATTTCCACATTCCTCTAGTTGCTCCACAGACTATAATTCTAATTCATCCTCTATTGCAGGCCTCAGTGCTGCAGTCATCATTTGTTCATCTTCCTAGCTAAAATTTCTAAGCAATTCTGTTGAATTCTCTTCTACCAAAATATGCATGACTGTGTGCTTATGGCAGTCATCTACTGGCTCTAGATTATTCAACCAATCCTGTAGCATATCCAACTCATTTTCCCATGGAGTGAGAAACTTATCTGCATGCTCTTCTTCTGTTGGGGCAGATTCTAACATCTGGTCCATTTCTTCTTCCTCTATGAAAGTCTCTATTGGTTGTCCTTCTTCTATTCTTGCACCTGCACCATGTGTTGTGGCCTTATCTAGGCTACTTGGCAGGAATACCTCCATTCCTCCAATGATCAGAATGTATTTCTGATCCTCCTCCATCATCCCTCCTTGTTGATTTGAACTCACCTTTGATTTCATGAGACTATCATATAGTCTCATCTCCTCTCCCTTGCCCACTTGGAAAATTGGGATTTCTTCCCTAACCTCTTGGCATTCTATCAGATCCTCCAATGATCCCATCTCATTTCCCACCTTGCAATATGAACTTTATTCACTGCTCTCTTGGCAGTTTCTAAGATAATCCATTGACCTCTTCTCATTTCCCTTTAGGAAACCTAAAAGTTCCTCACTACTCACCTGGTAGTTTCTGAGACCCTTCTCTAATCTCTTCTCCTCATCATCATTGAGATGTATTCTTGTCTCTGGTTCATGGATGTGAACCATCTCCTCTTCACCCCTGAGGCTTTCAACATACCTCAACCACACTCTCAACAGCATTTGTTTTCCTTTGGAAAACAATTTCTGAACTGACCACTTCACCTTCCTCTTCATGGGCTACTCATAAACCCAATGCATCTTTGCATCTATCTACATTTTAAATGTAAGATTCTCCATCTGTTCTCTTATATCAGTGAGCTCTTTGTCTATATCAGACTTTCTTTCTACTAGAAATATTCTCTTAGACCACGTTCATGGCCTTTAGTAGCCATATTTTTCCTCTCTGGTTTCAACCCACCTCGATTTCAAATGTCCACTACCTACATACAAACAAATCTTCACACACAGAGCATCAACACCCTATCTTCAAATCCTGATACCACTTGATGGTATCGAACTGTCTCCTTATTTACGCTTCCCCAACCTACAGAAATAAATTATGTGCAATCTCTGATACCACTTGACGTAGACCCCCTCCCTCAACAGGGTTCACTAAACTCCCGGTCTAAGGATCTTCAACAACCTGAGCCGAAATGGCTCTTCGATTCCCTATTGGAATCCTACAATCAAATGCACAGGTCATTGTATGAAAATCCACCTATGTGAACTAGCATGAGGCCTAAGATATTTTCCCACATGACGACAACACTATGACCATGGTCCACACCAAAATTCGTTTCACGTCTCACGACCTCAGGAGTATTTATGTGATACAAACCCAACAGTCCAACCTCTGAAATCCCAAAATATGACTAAGGGCCTAGCAAGTGCTATCCCTCTCTCTTATGCACCCGACGTGAACTTTTGCTAGGAACTGGTTCCTAGCTCCCAAATATTTTGGGACTTCATGATTCAAAGAATCAGGGAATAGCTCTACCTTCACTTCCAAGTCTCTGAGTCCTGATGATCCAATTACAACAAATCTACAATTTAGATCCTCCACTAACCAATGACCCTAATTAAATTGACGATTTACCTTTCACGACTTTGGGAAAGTCTTCGTTTCTATTTTCCCGATAGACAAAACCGTGAAACTCTTGGGTGCCATATCAACGACTCAAACTCCTCATTATCTAATGGCCTAGGTCTAATAACGAGTTCAGACCTCACGATTTTTATCCTCTGCTCCTCATAAATATCTCGATGTCCAATTTCACGAACACCCTAGATCTGTTGCCACTTGTCACCTCCGACGATGGATGGTTCCAATCATTTTGAAACTTCAAGACTTTGACGAGTCCACTCTCCTGCACACACAAGGGTTAAGCCTTATATTCTTTCCTCTAGATCCAACGACTATTGGTCCTCTGTGGTCAAATCTGACAGTTCAAATCTGATCTCCTCCTATGCATGTTCTCCTGAGTATCTGGACGTATATCTAACGGTCCAAATCTCTTCCTCTACACCTAATATAATGGCTATTGTCACTCCTCCTCATGAGCTTTGGCTTTCTTCCTAGACTTGGAATATTTCTAACGTTTCAAAGGTTGCGGCCTTTGATTCCTCTATGAGCCCTGTGACCTTGGGTCTCGTCTGTGTTCTAAAAACTCTACCTCTCTTTAGCTTTAGGTATTAGAATAATTCCACTCCCGCACACTCCTTGAGCTCTCTCTAGGGGACAACCCTTTTCTTCATTAGAAGACTTCTGGTTCTCATCTTGGCATAATTTTCGCTTGACCTCCTGAGCTTTGGAACTTGAAAAAAATTCACTCTACGCATTCTCCTTGCACTTCGACTAGCCTTCATATGGTTGTCTCTCAAAACTTTGTCCAAGTGTTGGCATGGTGCACTCTTTGAACAGGTCTTCCTCCAGAGTTTTCAACAAATATATTTCCTTAAGCCTCAACTACTTGGACCTCAAAGGTCTTTGTCCCTTCTATCCCTCAAAGAGATGCATGTGCCCTCTTGGAAAACTCTGCTCAAGCATGCCTTGTTGAGCCAACAGAGTATTCAACAAATCTATAAGTATCTTCCTTCAACACTTCCCTTAAATATGAACTAAAAATATAGTTCTTCTTGTGCATCCTCTACACTCACTTGATGCCCACCTAGAAGAGCTCCACACAATCCTAAGTAATTTTGTCTTCTTTCTGTGCCCTCCTCTGCACAGTCTCACCTCCAAGGTATTCAGTAACCTTGAGGCTTCTCCCTTGAGTTAATGATTCGCTAGTGCACCCTCCTGGCATGTTATTTCCTGAATTCCACAGAGCTCATATGTGCACTCTTTCACTACCTCACAGATTCTTCAACACTCTATCATGCAACCCCTTTCATTAATCCACAAAGAACCCACACTGAAATCAAAGAAAATCATAGAAAGGAAGTTATCTCTATCCCTGCAGATGGAATCTAACATACATCTATAGCATATGCATCAAACACATAAAATACATTCATTCAAATACACATAAACACATAAATATTCTCATGTATAAAAAACTACTCTTTATATTAATCTTAGAATGTCTGATTACAATGGATGCAAGTTCGGACTACAAGAGAGTCTCACTCTCTCCTCTCTAATCTATCTTCCTAATTCCTCTCTGAAAAATTCATGAATTCTAGATACAAAGATCTTTTTACAAAAGGGGGAACCTTGAGCTCTTCCCTCCAAGCTACCTACTCTCATTAATTACATTGAATTACATTCAATGGTTGTCTAGTCTGAATCGGGTCTAGATCTTATCATCATGTCAACCATTAAAGGTGACTCTATCTCCTGTCTACACAAAGGCATCTATTTGGCTCTTCCAACCCTACAAAGATTTAATTACAATATCAAATTTTGAAAATGAGAGCGTTGGAGCCTCTCCCTTCCTTGAATTTATGTTGAATGTGTTGTCTAGCTCGCACGTTGCTGGGTGAAGAAATGCTCCTGCATCAAAATCCCTGATCTTTGCAAGTACCCTGTCTATGGATTGTTAATATAGGTCTTTGCAATTAAGTTGCTCATGCAATGTTCATCTTTATGGATAGTGTACACACATTATTTCGACCCTATGGTTTTAATGAGAACTAGTGAAAGATTAAAATGTTTTGTCCCTTGTCTTAGAAAAAAACTGAGATGTTAGCTACCTTGTTATGCCATCACTGACACAGTGGTCTGAAAAAACATTGCATAGTCTGAACTTAATGCACCCAGAAGTTGATAGAATCATTTTTCACGCTTTTGGTCCAGCATGGGTTTGTGCTAAGTCACTTGTTTTACAATGTTGATTAAAGGGGTTGGCTTCATGTCATTTCCCTATTGGAATTGGTAGTCTATCATTTTGGTAATCCTCATAGCCGAGAGTATTTTTGCATGCTATGGTTCTGTGTTAAATTGTGAAAGGCATGAACTTTTTGCACAATTCGAAGTCTTAACCCTCAGGTCAAACCACCTGTTCTTACCTTTCACTTTTTATTTTAAACCCTAAATATGATATTGTTATCATTTTACTACAGTCAATGATTGATGGAGAAGTGTGCATGCTTGGTTACTTGGGTAAAATTTTGGTTGTGTCCCTCTATTATAACCCTAAATTTCTCTACATATGCATACCTGGCATCATGCCATCTTAATTGCTATTTTTTCCAAGCCATCATTATGTTTCTCTTCTTAAAAACACTATTTTTGAAGATGTACACACCCTACGCCATTACTTCCCATGTATGTACGTTAGTTGCACCACTACATCCCGCGTATACTCGCAAAAGTTGCAAAACTTAAAAAGTTCCAAGGAATTCGTTGAGATTATGGGCTATTGGGTAGTTTCCCAACTGTCCCACCGACTATATCCTATGTCCCAACCAAATAACCATCATTTTGTCATATAAAAGAAGGTTTTTGGGTCTCATTCTAAAGACAATCATAAGAACAATGAAATTTTGCTCGTTTCACATCCCCTCCTTGCCCCAAGAAATTGCAGCCACCTTGTGAGATTTACATCAGAATTTCCCATTTTTGCCTTTTTCCTCCATCATAAGCCTATTCCATTTCCATAGAATAAGTTTGAGAGAATAAAGATACGTGGAAACGCATTTGGAGCTTGTTGAAGAGGTTCCCGAACTAGGTTCGTGGAGAAATCAAAGACCCTTTTATAAGTAAACATTGTGACATCAATAAAAGGAATACTTTTTCTGTCCCGAAATATGATGGGTCAAATATTTGCAGGGATGATTTTAAGGATGGAAATTTATTTTAAAATGTATAAACCTTAGCGAATCTTATTAACCCTTCATATGCCAACTATAAATGATTGGCAATATTTTTGTAAAAATATTCAAATTTATAAGGATTTTATATAGTTTTTATAAAATTTTGGCGATTTTTAAGGTAAAATAATTTTATCCTATAAAAATTGGGTGAATCATTTTAAAAATAGTGAATCTTGTTTTTGGAAAAATCATGGAAAATTAGCCCATGAGCGAAATTTAGCCCCTAAAATCATCCATGAATATTTGTATATGATTTATACTTTATTATAACATCTAACCCATGATTTATATATGTGATTCATGTTTGTAGTTCCTTGTTTATCTGTTTTTGAATGTAGGTCATCCTTGGGAGGAGGCTTGCAATCAGCGGAGCTATCGAGCGTAAGAGGATCGACACCAGGTGTGGAGTAAAATGTAAAGTTACCTAATATTTTCACTTTGTCTTTCATGTATTAATTTGAGGTATATTCGGGGTAGTTAGAAAAGTAGGATACTTTTAGACGGTTATATCTGCCTACATGTTGAACCCTAGTGTAGTCCATAGGGGAGTTTTCCCACTATAGAAGAACTGGCGACCATACTGAGGAGGCCTCTAGATTTTTAGGGGATATTTTTGGGTGTTTGAATTGCTTTTATTACCTTTTGAGTTTTTTGTAAGTTTTTTGATTCTTTAAGGGATTTTGGTCATCTGTTGTTGCCATACCAGTTCTCCCTGCTCTGTCAGTATGCCTGTTTGTTTTCTTTTTTGAGAAGTTACATAGGTGTATGTGGCCTGTTGTGGGACATCACGCATACATATGCACCCTAATTTATAGAAAACCTATGTACATATGTAGGCTACTTGATCCAGGTGGATATCGATGGCCACCCACCTTTTCCAACTGGCTCGAAACATTTTTTTGACAATTTTGGTAATTTACTATTTTTAGCAGTTTTAATTTCCGGGGCCATTTTGAGGGCCTAAATGAAGGTTTTTCAGGATCGAGCTTCAAAATGAATCTCCTCGACGATAGATTTTCAATGGGCTATCATACACCTAAAATAGAGATCATATGCAAAAGTTACGACCCTGGGGAGTTGATGTACTAACTTACCCAAATGGGGCCCACATGACTTTTGGCGCTTCATCTCCTAGGGTTAGGTTTTTTGATGTCTAGAGTTTTTGGCATTCCTTTTTATTGTAAAAAGGCATTTAGATCCTCATTGTAATGATCTTCTTGCGAATAAGCTGACACCATTCCAACAAGCTTGTTTTCACTACATTTTACAGTTTCATCTTATTTCCTTATTGAATAGAAAACCAGTTTTACTGTATCTCTGTTATCTTGTGTTAAGCGCCCGTTAATAATTTGTAGTCATTTAGTTCTTCTAATAAAATATGGATCAGTTGTATCAGATTGTTCTGTTCCTTCTCATCTTAATGCATGCCCCCAATGAGTTCGGAGTACAAAGAGTTGGGTCTCGAGCTTGTTTTTCTTGAGGACAAAAGCTCTTGCACACCCAAGCAACCTCTCATGGCAGGAGAAAATAAATATGATGGGACAAGAGATCCTTTCAAACTATTGATTGAGGAATCCCTCATGAAACAAAGGAATGAGATGATGGATAGTTTCATGAAATCCTTCGACAACTATCAACAGGTGACGCACCTTCTTCAAGCGGAGGGGACACCCCCTTCAAGGTACAAATAAACTTCAATATTCCTATATTTGAAGGTCAGATAGATGCAAATGTTGTAGACAAGTGGTTGAATCTATTAGAAGGGTATTTTTTTGTCCATAACTTTTCGAATAGAGAAAATATGACTTTTTCACTCCTCAAAGTCATTCCCCATGTCAAAGATTGGTGGGAAAATTTTTGTGAGAAAAAGGAAACCGAGGAACCCTCATTATGTTTAGTCACGACCACCTAGGATTCCTTCAGGGATGTTATTAAGGAACAATACTACCCTGTCGGAATTTATGATGACTTGTATACCAAATGGACCACACTGCGACAATAAAGAGACCAAACAATGTCAGATTTCACGAATATATTTCATACCTTGCGCACCAAGATGGGTATCAAATATTCAGAGAGACATATGGTGCTCAAGTATTGCGGTGTTTTGCATAGATACATCTAGACCGAAATGGAATTTTTGGACATATCATCCTTGGCCATGGCCTACCAATATGCCATCAAAATCAAGTAGAAGATCAAACAAAAGACGTGGAAATTTGGGCTTGGGAACCCCTCACAACAAAAGCCAGGAAAGGGTGGCCCCAACCCACAAAACAAAGGATAGAGAAAATATGGACAGTATCAAGACAACTATTCCATTCCATAAGAAAATAATGACACAAGAAATACAAAGAAAGATACTGGGAAGTGGTGTGACTTCCATAAGAGGCCTTATCATAACATTGTTGACTACTGCTCAAAGCAGTCACTAGTGGTCGAAGTGAAAGCCTCTGAATCAGATGCGGATTTAGACTCTGAGCTAGAACTAGAAAGGGGAAGATGAATCATTGACACAGAACCCAGTGCCACCATTTCTACCATGAAGCTCCATCCTAGTGAACAAGACGAGCCAAAAGAAGGAGAACACCTCTTCCATTCACAGATGTGGATAAAAGGTACCCCATTACAATTCATCATGGATAGAGGTACCTAGAAGAACCTCATCTATGCAAAGGCCATCAAGGGATTGGCCCTGCCAACAACATGGCACCCACAAACCTACACCATTGGATGGCTCCACCAAGGAAGCAACCTTTGCATCAACCAATAGTGACGAATTTCATACGATATCAAGCCCTTCAAAGACGAGGTATTGCGTGATGTCTCTCCGCTCAAATTTTGTGATGTTCTTTAGGGCCAACCTTATTTATGGAAACGTCATGTTGTATATGATTCTAGGCCTTGTAGTGTTATTATTGCTTTGAATAGGAAATTGTACATGATACTCGAGGCAGTCCCACCTAGTGTTATTTCCTTGATCTCTGCTAAGCAATGTAGGAAGGTAATCTCTCAGATGGGGAAGTTTGTCTTCTTTGTGATTCACTCTCAGAATAAGCGAAAGATCATAGCCACATCTAGGGTCTCTATGGCTGACCTCTCCACATAGAAGAAGCAAGTAGATAAGGTTGTGGCAGAATACTCAGATATCTTCTCCTCACCTACCAGGGTACCTCTGCACTGCCAGGTCAAGCACCCCATCAATTTGACCCCCGATGCACTGGTGCACAATGGGCCATTCTATCACTACTCTTTGTTAGAGAATTAGGAGATCAAGCGATAGATCCAAGAGCTGATCCACAAGGGTCACATCCTTCCCATCTCATCACCTTGCGGGAGCCCAATCATGCTAGTAGAAAAGACAGATGGAACTTGGTGACTCTGCATTGATTACTGAGCTCTGAATAAAATCACAGTTAGAAACCGGTACCCAATTCCCCGAATCGATGACCTTCTTGATAAATGCACCGGGGGAAAATACTTCAGTAAGATTGATCTGAAGTTTGGCTACCAGTAGGTCCTGATAGAACAGAAAGATGTATGGAAAATTGCCTTCAAGTCAAAGGAAGGCCTTTTTGAATGGTTGGTCATGCCCTTTGGTTTGAAAAATGCTTTAACCACTTTCATGAGGATGATGGACAATATCCTGTGACCATTCACCAACAATTTTTTAGTGGTGTATTTAGATGACATTCTAATTTACAACAAGACTTGGTCCAAACACTTGCAGCATATTCAACAAGTTCTGCACACCCTGTGGTAGCACAAGCTATATGCCAACTTGGAAAAATGATCCTTCAGCATGGAGAGGGTCCATTATCTGGGCTACATAATTGATCAGCATGGCGTACATGTGGATCTAGCCAAGATCCAAGTCATCCATGACTAGAAAGCCCCAACCACACTCACTAATCTTCAGAGCTTCTTGGACCTTGCCAATTTCTACTGCAGGTTTATGTTGGGATTCTCCCATATTGCATGGGCCCTTAGACAAATAACCAAGGATGGTGGTAAGGAGAAATTTTCGTTGGGCCAGTACCAACAAAAATCATTCGACAATTCAAAGTAGTGCCTATGATCAACCCCAGTACATTCACTACCAAACCTGCAACAACCCTTTGAGATCAAGACAGATCCTTTAGACTACGCGGTGGGCACCATTCTCACTCAGCATGACCACCCCATGGCCTATCATAGTGAGACACTATCAGATATTGTTTGTAAGTACCCTACTTACAACAAAGAAATGTACTCCATTGTGCAAGCTTGCCTCCAGTGGAGACATTACATTCTTGGGTAGGAGACAGTCATCCACACTAGTCTTAAGCCACTGTAGTTCATGCAAACACAAGGAAAATTGCAAAATGATCACCATAAATAGTGGTCCACACACTTGCAAAAATTCCACCTCAACATCAAGTATAAAAAAGGAAGCTCCAATCATGTCATTGATTTCCTTAGAAAAACGCTAGTCATGGCACTCACCATAGTGCTATAATCATGCGTATATGAGACCTCTCGATGGCCCCAACTCTATGAGAGAGACCCAGACTTCGCCACCACCTACCAAATGTTGATTGCAAATGCAGTTGTCCATAATTTTCATCTTTGGGATGGGTTTTTGTGTTGTTTGGGCCATATCTGTGTTCCATAAAGAGAGTGAGAAAAGGTGATTTGGGTATCCCACTAGAGTCAGGTGGAAGAACACTTCGGCGTCGAAATACAATGGCGATGCTACATAAGCATTTCTACTGGTCAAAACTTGGATAGGAGGTCAACAAGTATATCAGGTCCTCCACTATCTGTGTTATTACCAAACCAACCACTAAGAAATAGAGCCTGTACACCCCTCTTACTACTCCTAACAAGCCATGGGAATCCATCTCATAGGACTACATCTCGAGCCTCTCATCCACCAAGCAGGGAAATGACTATGTTTTTTTGGTTTTTGATCGCTTATATAAGATGGCGATTCTAGTTACCTGGAAGAAGAACATCACAGCAGGGGTCACTGCCAAGATCTTCTTTGAATGAGTCTGGGTACATTTTGGAATCCCACAAACCATTGTCTCATATCAGGACTGTCAATTTCTCAGCACATTATGGTCAAGCCTCTAGTCACTGTTGGACACCAAGATCACCAAATCCATGACCTTCCACCCCCAAATAGATGGCCAAACCGAGGTCGTCAATCAAATGATTGTGAATATCCTTCGCATGTATAACTCAAATCAACCGCTCACATGGGATGAGAACCTTCCCTATGTCCAACATAGCTACAACTGAGCCCTGCATAGCTCAACTGGCCACAGACCCTTGGAGTTGGGATTCCAACCATTGGGTCCCATAGATGTTGCACTTCCCCTTGTGGTCACCTCGACTGACTCATCTCCTTCTCCAACTGAAGCTGACAAAGCCACCCAGTTCATTGAGTGGATCCAACACATCTGCCAACATGTTTAGGATATCCTATAGAATTCCAATGACAAGTACAAGCAATGCCATGATCAACATCGAGTGCCACATAAGTTTCAGGTGGGTGACAAAGTTTGGTTTCACTTGCAAAAAGAATGCTTTACAGAACCCCATCAGAAGCTTCACCCACTACGTTATGGGTTGTACACCATCACCAAAGACATGGGGGATAATTCTTTTGATCTCAACATTCCTCGTTTCCTTGGCCTGCACCCAGTGTTCAACGTGGATCTCCTTCGCTCTTATTTCCCATCATTATTGGAAACCTCAGACGTAGCAGAGAATTTGACACCAATAGAGATGAACCTCGACTGCATACAATAGGCATCCAGTGATCTGATTGTGGACACATATATCAAGGGAACTCAACAACAAAGGATCCAACTTTATCGAGTCGTCAAAGCAAGGCAGCTCTGTTGGTTGTGGAGCCCGATTATCTTCCTGATTCAGAGGTCCTTCCAACGAGGGTTCGGGGGCGAAGCCCCCGAAGAAAAAATTTCCTTGTAAAAGTATATTGTAATTTTATTGTAAATCTAGACCGTTCATTATAAGGTCGCAGATCTAACGGTAGAGATTATGTTAGGGTTTTTTCCCTAGAAGGCAACCCTCCTTTATGAGGGAAATGTATTGCGGCTATGGATGAGGGGGAATATTGTATTCTGAGAGAGGAGACTGTGAGAGAAAGAAGAGGAAGTTACAATGAGTTTTGTTGTAGGTTGTATCCCTTCATTTGCTGGATAATAATAAAGGAAGGACCTGGCAATTTC
>JASDQU010588671.1:9709-33975 GCA_032191745.1 Picea mariana
TTTAGTTGGAAACCATGCCTCTAGGGAATATGCACATTTATGGAGTGATTGCATTGGTCCATGTGGTAAGTTGATCATATTGATCTCATTAGAATTTACCAATTGAGACATTGAGCTCAAGGAACTTGGTAAAATCAAATGTTACAACAATATTTAAATATTACTTTCACAACAACAATCAAAGGAATGACCATAGGTTTATGTCTAAAAATGAAACAACAAAAAATTAAGATCATAAATAAATAAGATCATACAATGAAGATAAGAAAGTTAGACATGGAAAATGAGTGTAGAACATAGCTTACATGTTTTGGGATGGCATATGGCTTGAGTGGAGCTTTCTCCCAAAATTGAAGACTATTAGATGATGTTTTCAATCAATCATCCTAGTATCTACAATATGATACCGATATTAAAATAACATAGCATATGGTGTCAAAACAATGAAAATTCAAAAAGAAATTTCAACTTTGACCAACAATTAGAATAATACCCAACAAGTAATGTCTGAAATGGAAGTACCAAAAGAGTTGGTATATTGTGATAGAGACTCATTTATAACTCTGATTTTGATCTTGAGTTTTGTGTCCTTGACTATGATCATTATCCATCTAGCATGGATATAGTTTCTACACTCCAATTCTTGTTGATGCATTAAACTTCACAAATTTAATTTTTTATTTGTTGCAATTAGTTTAGATGAGTGGAACATTCATGCAAAAAAGTTGTTTTCTCACCCAAATTAAGACATACAAATGTTGCATGGATATCGCATTATTCTAAAATAAAATATAAAAACCATATTTTAGATAATCCAATACATTCAATAAGAAACTAGTGGAGGACATAAGACCCTCCACCCAACCAAACCCCTCAACTAGAAATAATAAGGTCCCCTAAGCCTACTTCAACCAAATTCACCATCCAACCTTCCCTTTCAATTAATTTCTCATCCAAATATCTTTACCCAAACTACCTTGACCTCTCTCTCCGTCTCAGTTAGTTAGTCGCAACCCTATATAATAGTTCATTGACATAGAATACACACCAACATCAATCAACATCTACCATAAAAATTATCTTTCTAATAGATCAACCATATCTAATACTGGAAAGAATAACTATTTCAAACCATTAAGAACAAATTAACATGACAAACTAGATAACTAGCATAATCACATATCAAAAACTAGGAAGAAGAAGACCCCTCTCTTAGCCACTTCTCTTTTTATTTTCAATTATAGTAATTTTTGTTTATTGAATATTTAATTTCCCCTATCTCAAGTGATTTACATGCCCTTAATCCCCCATGTGAGATTATTTAACCTTAATTCCCTTTAATTAATATTTTGTTATTTTATTATATTTACGTTTATATAATATATAAATGTTATATATTTTTAATTATACGTTTACTTATTTACCTTTTTTTTTTATATACTTAATTTCCTTCTCTCCCTCACACACAAATCTTGTATTCGTGCATTTTCTAATAGAAGAGGAATGCAAAAGGTGGGTAGTCATTGGCCATAAATATGTACATTTTTCCCAAATAGATATTTTAAAATCAATCCTTTATTTGCATATGAAATGAATGTTGATAAAGCTCATGTAAAATGGAAAGAAACTTGTTGCTACTAATTTAGAGGAATATTAAACAAATAAGCTTATTGTATTGTACAATTAAACTACAACATAGCTTTGGCCAACCAAATGACACAACATAGACTAGTCATGTGCATAGAATTAAAAGGGGAATAATTAAATATTGAATTATCATATATCTTGCTATTAGTAGTTGTGCCATCGTCAAATTGCACAATGCATTCATAACTAATGCAAATCTAACCCAAGGAATTATGTTTCCAGTGGTTGGACAAAAACTGATAGACTATGGAAAATCCATTAACACATAAAGGTAGTAGTGGTACTTCGCTAATAGTATTCCCACATTAAAAAAAACCATAATCACTTTTTTTTTACAAAGTAGAAAATCACCATAATCAATTTTTTTTTTTTTTTACAAAGTAGAAAATCCTTAGGGTCCAAGCTATGTTTAAAACCTGATCCAACAAATATAATCCACTACTCTAAAATTCCTTTCTTATATTGATCAAATCCATCCCTCTCTCAAAAATATAATAKAGCCTAATGAAGGCACATCTACTAGCCATAGATATTTAATACAGGKATTGGCATATGAATATCTTGATGTATAGGTAGCACATGTTAGAAATGAAAAGACATTGTAGAGTTTCTCGACGTGCATGTCAATCATTTGAAGAAAATGATCCAGGTCAGTGGAGAACACCAACAAATCACACAATTAGTATGCAAGGAGAAGGCTCGTTTCCTCTAAAGTAAAGACAAAACAATTGACTAAGCGAGAAGATGTTCGCTGCCCAAAATAAGATGGAGCAAATAATAACACATAATAGGTGCATAGATAATACCATTGACCATGCGAAAAACACTTTGGTTGAAATAAGGGGTAGTACAAACAAAATTGAAAACATGTGCATTTTATCACAGTAGACACATCTAGGATAGCAAGTTTTGTAAATGTGTTTATAAGAGAATTTAAACAAATGTATACTACTTTAGTAAAGAATGCTGAAATTTCAAATAAGTTTTCTCAAGATAAGTATTAAGATCCAATTATATTTCTAGAAGAAATAAATGAAGTAAAAATATAGAGGCATGATTTAAAAATAAAAAATAAAACAGAACCATTACCTAGTTATGTATAGAAGAGTTGAATTTGTAAATGTAAAATCTAATGAAAAATTGAATGTCAAATCATTTGTCAATTTTTCTTCAGAATTTGATGGATGTAGCACAAGTCAAACAGAAGAAAGAATCCAAGAATGGGTGAATCTGTATCATCTAATTCAAGACGAAAATGATTTTGTAGATGATGAAACAATAGGAGTGTCTACATCTCAACTCAAAAAAATTGTATTGTTTTGGTTAGACAAACTACCCAGCACTACCAATGACAAATCAAGAAATATTGCTAATGTTGGAAAACAACCCTTCTATAAAATCCAAATTATGGATATAACACCCTTCTAGGATGTTAAAATAATACAAAGCACACAACTTACTAGAAAGTGAAACACACACACACATACACATTTGTAGTTTTATGTACATAAATAAGTAGTCAACCTCATGATATATGCATATGCATAGGAATCATTCAATGATATTTGAAACAATCAATCACAAATCCTTACATTCAATTTCACAATATTTAAAAATTTCTCCATGCAATATAATTAATAAAATTTGCCAAAGTGCAATTCAATATACTTATTACATCAGAAACCAATACAATTTCTAGCCCACAATGACTCAACCTCTTCTGGTTATTCAATGGCCTCTTTGTTTCTTTCTATAGAAGTATTACAAAGGTTCTTAAAAAAAAAAAATTACAACACTCTTAGTGAAATTCAACCAAGAATGTAACCTAGTAAATGTTTCCAACGCAATCAAATGTCTCTTTCCATACAAGTTTTCCAAGCACAAAATATGTTATGAATTTGCATACAACACAAAGCATGCTCTCTACCCTTTAAGGAATACTCTATTATACTCGTTTATCATTTATTTAAAATCTACATTTCATCTACAAAATGTAATCCAATGTGTCAATGCCACTAAATTGTCGTCCTTTCAAATATAAACATATAGGTAATTTCTTCAAAACTAAGGAAAACTATCATGGAAAATAATTCTAGGAAATGCAATCATGGCCTAGGAAGTGTGAATATATTTTTACAAAATTAGGAAGGTTTGAAGCCACATACATCACTATTGAAGGGTGAATTACAACAATAAAACTATTATGTCAAAAACCCAGTTGAAAGGTTGACGAAATTTCATGAAACAAGGTAGGTTTTATTGAGTATTTATGCCAAAATAAGCCATTATAGAATTTGATCATAGGTCCCCTTAAGGAAAATTTTGGCCACTCATAGGTCCTCTAAAGGAAGGTGTGAGTGTTCTCTATTGTTGCTACTTAGGTGTGAGCACCCTTGTGTGCATACAAAAAACTCACAGATCTGTTTTTCCAGAAAATGCAATAATTGCTCAAATGACTTAAGGTTTTCTACATAGGTTCAAACTTCTTAGGAGATCATATTGAAAATTCTAAAGAGAGGTTTTGATATTCATAACAAGATGATAAGTTTATGAAAATTTAGAGACTTAAACCCTCAAGGAAAAATATTGAATGTTAAAAGATAAATATATATTTGCAAAATACCATACATTTTTCCAAATGGTTGTAGATGTCCTCCTTATCAAGAATTTATCTTCAAGCTTTCACCAAGAGGATTCTTCAGAAACCTTTACACCAAGTTGTAAATTTACCAATTGCAAAAAGCTTATTGATTGACCACCCTACCATATCCTCGAAACCCCCGAGATGCAACAAGTGTATGAAAAGAGTAGAAAGCTAGCATGTAGAATGTGTGGCTCCTCCAAAGCACTTGAGGTACCCCACCTCCATAGTACTAGCACATTCTTGAGACCGAACTCACAATTAGATCACCATGAAAAAATTGAGCATCAGAAAAACCATCCAACATAAGGGTGTAAAATATGAGCTCTCAATCCCAACTCTCTCTTCTTATATAGCATTTGAGACTCACGCCACTTGTCATTCTCATGCAAAAAKGATAATTATTTAATTACTAAATTCATAACATTCACACACACACACACACACACACACACACATGTCACCTCCATGCACAATTAACAATTTCAAAAATACAYAAATGGATATTATTCACCACATCCTAACTATGTTTCMTATTTATGCTCCTAGATTTTCCCTTCATCATTTTCTTTTTCCTAATTGAGTGGGTGCACATGAAATGATTATTTCCTATTTAAATAAAATTGCTAATTCAAATTCACTTTCTTTATTTTATTTTCAACTCGTAAGTACTTTTCCAAATATCAAGGTATGTCTAATATCGCTTGTTGCAGATCCGCCACCCCGGGCACGTCTGCTCCCACCAGGACCTTCTCTTTTAATGGCCTGAAGAGCTGAAAGGCTCTTCAAATCCCGTATCGGGACTTTTCTTTGCCCACAGGATCCTCCTGGTGATCTCCCCTTACTCTATCGGGAAATCGAAACTCGCAAGATCGCGAGTCCGGCACTCACGAGATCGGGTCTTGCAAATCTCCGAACCCCGATGACTATATGCTCATGGTTGGCCTTGCTCCTTATCGAGAAATTTCCCGTCGGGAAATCGGTACTCACGAAGTCCCAAATCACTCACCTCGTAATTCCCCAATTCCCGATCTGCGATGCCATCTGTCTTTCACTTGCTCCGTGGTCCCCACGCTATCCGTTGGTTGCCGAGATTTCTCCCCTCGCGACCTCGCAAACTTTGAAGCCAATTTTCACGGCTCTAACTTGTGAAACCCCGAGTTCATGATATGCCGATGTCACTTGTCGTCACCTTCCTACAAGGCTGACAGTCCGACACCTGTCCTCCACCTAAGTGGTGTGACTGTGGGACCCGTCGCGTTTCGCAAAATCGCAGTTTCTCCTGTCGCGATTTCGTTGCATGCAAAAACCCCGAAACGTCGAACCCCGACTCTTCTAGATCTCTGGACACGTGTCCCGCAGATCAACGGGCCTGATTGCGTTGAGAAATCGCTAATCACAATTTTAGCACACAAGACTCCCGTCTCTAGAATCTCGATCCTCCGATGCGCCGAGTCCCGATGGCTCCGAGTTCCTTCTCTGCCCACTGGAGATTTAAACCTGCGCAACTCTCCTAAAATCTAACGGTTGTCGGGACTTCGCTAATTCTTTCTACGAATCCTGACCGTTGATTCTCCTTCTTGAAGATTTCTTGGGAATGGTTAAGTGTTTCGGCTCGAAACTTACTCTCCAAGTCTACACCTGCAACTCCTGCTCGGCCCTTCTGTCTACACAAATTTCTGTGTTCTCCTTCACGGTGTCAAGAAGCGTTAACCCTCCTGAGATTTTCCACTCTGACTCCTTCAGATAGATTCGTGCNTCCCTTCTGTCTACACAAATTTCTGTGTTCTCCTTCACGGTGTCAAGAAGCGTTAACCCTCCTGAGATTTTCCACTCTGACTCCTTCAGATAGATTCGTGCGCACCCCCCGCGCTCGGCGTTCAACGACTTCTCCAGTGTTGAATCTTTTACGACTCTATGCACTTTCTACAGCAGCAGTCTCCTATCTCCTCGGCTCAGATTAATAATTGAGACCTCTGTTTCAGTCTGCACACACCTTGCACGGCTCCGGTGCCAAATTTACACTTCTGAGAGCTTAGGACAAAAGCTACCTCTATCTGAACCCTACAGTCACGCACTCCTTGTGGACAAATTCCACTGCACTACTTGCAGGAATCTCTTGGCTCAGAATAGAGAAACAATTGAAACTAATTTCTTACTCTCACAGATTTCAATTCAACTATGAAATCACATACATAGCACATCAAAGAAAATGTATGACAGAAAACAAACATTCATGAACGCATAAACAACATACACAGAGAAACAACACCAGCCATGAAATTGAATCACAGACTCTCTTCTATTAATTCAAATTTGTACATGGGGTTCTTCACAAATTTCTCTGCTTGCTCATCTTCTGAATGCTTGATTCTGAAGGATCATCATACAATGATACAAAGGAGGGTGTCTATATCCGTTTTCCCTCTCGAATCTCTAAACTGTCTATTCTAGAATTAAAATCCTATCTACCTTCATTAACTAAAGTAAATGCATTTTATCTACTTCAGACAAGAGTGTAAAGCTCGAGGTCTGATACAATACAACAGGCGCTCCTTCATAAATGTTTCATTGAAGGATATGGCGCTTCATCTTTAATGAAATTTCAAAAAGTTTCGGCTGGACTTGTCCAGCTATTCGTTATCCTCTATGTCGGCTCGCTTGTCTTGGGCAATTCTCCTTCGTGAGTCAGCGATGCTCCTGCATTGTCGCTTTTCTCTTTTTACAAAATATGCAGAGGTTTACGTGAGCAATCAAGTCATAGATATACATTTAATTTCTTTATGCCAAAATAATTATGCAAGTCAAATGATACTTTTCTCCCAAAGTATACACCTATAAAAAACAAACTCAATACCAATGGTGATACCAAGTTAGCTCAAAGCCTTCAAGTACTTGGTTTTGATGTTTTGGTAGCTTCAAGAGGTATTTTCCTCCTAAACAACTTTTCTTAGAGAAGAAAAAGATTCTAAGAATTCAACGTAAGGCCATTGAACAGTTGAAGAACACCCCGTAAAAGAATAAAATGAAATAGAAGAGCACATAACAGAAGTCGGCCCACATGAAATAATAATAAAGTGAAAAAATAATTTCTAGGAAGAGAAGTCGACCCGCATAAATAATAAAGTAAATTTGAAGACCCAAAATAAGAATTTTGTCCCATACATATGCCCAGATTAGTATAAATACAAGTTTGGGTTAGTTTATTTGTACAACCACACAATTCTCCTTCTGCAGTGTGCACTAGGTAGTTGCAACTACAATTGCAGTTGTAGTTCCACTATTTATGGTTTCTATTTCTCTTGGAGAGTGCACCCCACTTGGGGAAGGATATTCTTGGTGGTTCTTGGTGATATCTCTTGTGTGCTACCTCTGGAAGAGTTGCGCTAAGGTTGTGTGGTGTTGCCCAGTTGCTTCGTTCCAGTTGCAATAGTAGTGGTAGTTACAGTAGTAGGTACGGTAGCAGTTGCAGTTGCAGTTGCAGTAGCAATTGTAGCTGCAATTACCAGTTGTGTCAGTTATGTGGTGTGCTAGTGATGCACCTATCTTACGCCAGTTCTATGGTGACTTAGTTTTCTACCCTCTCTAGGGTTTGACAAAAATAAGAGATAAGTATTTGGTTCTTGATTTTTGGCTTTATATTGTGATTAGAGCATGTTCATGGTTGTATTGGAATATTCTCTCTAAGAAAAATTGGTTGGGTTTTTCCCCTAGTTTGGGGTTTTCCTAGGGTAAATATTTGTGGCCTCTTGTGCTTGTTTATATGTTGCTTATATATTTTAGTATATGATTATTGAATGTTAAAATAAGATAAAAATGATATGGTAAATCTAATGTTAATGAAACTAATGAAAATCTAACATGGTATCAGAGAAGGTTTCCTTCAAAATAGTCTAATCGTTGGAAGGAAGATCGTGAGATTTTTCACATTACCGACATTTGTCGCTACACATGCAATTTGTCATTACACACATTTATTTTTCAATATCGTTGAGCACTTATTATAAAATATATTGGGACAAACTCCATCACTAATCAACTCACCCTACTCTAGTGCACCTACTGCACTTCTCAAATTGACTTTCCGTCAAAATTGAATTTTTAGGGTTTTAGGCTTGTTGACATTTTCCTGGACATTGAACGTTTTGATTCATATTTATAACTTTTTATTATTGATGTAATGTCTCATATTAGAAGACAAAGTTGGATAGTGTACTTGTATATAAGACAAGGGTGTTTGCAGGGTATATACACTTGGAAAATGGACATTTATCTAAGCAGTGATAGTAGATCCAAAGGGATCTTATATCTAGTGCACTCAGAGGAAGCCAAAGAGTTAGAGGCAATAGTGAAGATGTCTCCTACTATATATGAAAACTCAAACAAGACAGTAGCAGCTAGACTCCAGGTTTGCATATCAGGTTTGATATTTTATATTGTTGCAGCCTAAGTATGTGTTGTAACTAGAATAATAGCCTTTAGATTTATATTACTGCTATTTCTATCAAATGTTTAGTAACACTTGAATATTGTTATTATTATGATCATTAAGTAAAATCTCATTGTTCATTATTAATGATGAACTTGTTTACAAGATAAATTCATCTCCTATAGAGATGTTCTTGGTTGTTGACCTTGTTCCAAGTAGGTTATCTTGTAAATTCCATGGAGGTTACCATGGAGATGTTGTTGTTCTTGTTTCTTTTTCCAAGCAGGTTACCATGGAGGAATGATTGGTCATAACACTGGGAGAATGTTTTTATTATTTCTTGTTATTGCATTTTTGTTTTGTCTCTTGTTCTAGGAAGGTCACAAGTGATATCTCCAAGAAGGAGCTATTGTGACGATTTTTCTCATTCTTGTTTTTAGTGTTCTTATTATAAGAGTATTATTCTTGTCTTTTGTTTTCCCTTGTTGTTTCTCTTCTTCCAGGAAGGTCACAGGTGATAGCTTTGGGAGGAAGATATAATAATTGTTTTAGGAGAAAACATATTAGATGATCCCTAGCTAAGATATGGAGTAGACTATCCAAACATGGAACCATGCACATGACCATACACATCCATGTACCAAAAGAGAAGAGGACGAAGTTAAAACCTTCTGGAAAGAAGGGTACTTTTGCAGAATATAGAGTATCTCATATAGAGATTGATTTTAAGGAGAAGAAGGCTCCGAAGATGACCATACAGATCCCTCAAGTTCAGTTGATCACTCTTTAGATCATTAGGAAGAGTCAGTAGAGCTAGAAGGACCTACCCAGAATCGTTACAATGTCAATGAAGAAACTAGAATGGTCTCGTGATACTTTGCAGGATGCAAAGGGGATGTAGATATATGGCATTGATGAGCCATATCATGAGGAAGAGAAGATAACTCCACCATTGGTGAGGCAGGTGGCCCCACCAAGTACCAACTCAGAAGGATCTAGAGTTTAGAGGGAGTCAACCCTCAGGATCCAGTAGGGAGGAGAAATGTCCCCAAGATAGTTCATAATATATCAGACTTCAAAGGAGGTCAACACATGCATAGGGAGAAAATGGATTTGAATATTATATAGACTCAGAGGGAGCCAAGCTTTAGAGGGAGCATGCAGACTCTGAGTGAGCCTGATCTCAGAGAGAGTTAGTGGCTTAGATACTTTCATTCATAAAGTATTCATCCTTAGATTCAGATGGTAGAGAGAGACATCTTCTAGGACTGACAAACAGGTGCCATGAGTTGAGGAGTCTAGATCGAAGCTTCACAGGCTTTGAGGAGATATGAGACCTCCTGGGAGGATTCCCTTATTTTAGTGACAGAGGAGGAAGCCAGTTAGAAGGATTGGGATATGGATTTTTCCTTGGTTTTGAGACCAGAAGGTAAGTCATTGGTGACTTACAAGTTGATCTACAAGATCAAGCATGTTGTAGGTGGAAGCATAGAAATGTACAAAGATTTATTTGTGGCCATGGGATTCTCCTAGCAAGAGGGAGAAGATTATGATAAGACACTTGCTCTAGTATCCACATGAAGTGTACATAGAGCAACCAAAAGATACATGAGAAGGAGTCTCATGTCTACAGATTGAAGAAGGATTTGTACGAGCTTAGGTAGGCACTTGGGGAAGGATATGCCAGACAATTATTTTGATGAGCCTGGGGATGGTTGCCCCTTGATATTGGATGACCTGTTTCTTACAGGGGATGAGAAGCTCACAGATGGGTGCAATAAGAATCTCACTTCATAGTTCAAGATGAAGGATCTAGGTATGATGCATTATTTCTTGGGATTGGAGGTGTGGCAGAGACCAGATGAGATTTTCCTTAGTCAAGGAATATATACTGATGAGATCCTGCAGAGACTCAAGATGATGGATTGCAAGTCCATGGCCACACCTATGTTGACAAATATGAATCTCTTGAGTGATTCATCTTCAAATTTTTTGGATCCCACGATGTATAAACAATTGATCAGATCCTTGATGTACCTAATTAACACCAGGCCAAAAATATGTTTTGTAGTAAACACTTTGAGTCAGTACATGGTTAATCCTAGACATGTACATTAGATAGTAGAAAAACATGTGTTGAGGTACCTACATGGTACAATTGGATATGGATTGAGATATGTCTCGAATGGAGCTGTGAAGCTACATGGTTATATAGACTATGACTGGGCAGGGAGTGCAGTGGACCAGAAAAGCACATCGAGATGTTGCTTCAGACATTAGTGGCACTCAATACAACAAAGGCATAGTATATAATATCCAGTGTTGCAAGTTGTGAAGCAGTGTGGCTTCAAAATATGCTTGTAGGCTTATTTGATCTAGATTTGGAGCCAACTTTGATATATTGTGATAATCAAATTTGTGTGAAGCATATAGGGATAAAATACCATTACATATGAGACATGGTGTAGAGAGGAGTTGTGGATCTTTGGTACATATCCACAGATGATCAGATAGTGGACATTCTCACCAATCCTTTGTCTATAGTGAAGTATCAGTACTTAAAAGACAATCTTGGCATGATGTAGAATGTCCATCCTTGTTGAGAGGGAGGTGTGGTGTTTCTCCTCCAGTCAACTAACCCCTTTGTACAAGGGTTCTCTAGATCAGTCATGTGAGGTGATTGAGGGGATAATGCACTGTCAGATACTAGTATTTCCTAAAACATGTGAGGTGGTTAGGTGTGAATAAGACTATTGGGAGAGGAGAAACATCACAGCGTAGAATTGGAGACTATGGTGGTGATTGTGTGTCACTAGAAAGTAGTTGTGTGCTATTATGGTGGTTATGTACCACAGGCGGTGACTATGTGTCACTAGACAATAGTTGTGTTACTACAATGGTTTTTTACCACTGGCAGTGATTGTGTATCACTAGACAATAGTTGTGTACTACTACAATGGTTTTGTACCACTAGACAATGGTTGTGTACTACTACAATGGTTGTGTACCACTGGCCATGAGTGTGTATCACGGGACAGTAGTTATGTACTACTACGGTGGTTGTGTACCGTTGGTAGTGATTGTGTATCATTGGACGGTAGTTGTGTACTACTATGGTGGTTGTGTACCACTGGCGGTGATTGTGTATCACTTGATAGTAGTTGTGTACTACTACGGTGGTTATGTACTACTGGTAGTGATTGTGTATGACTGGACAATATTTGTGTACTACTACAATGGTTGTGTACCACTGGCGGTGATTGTGTATCACTAGACAGTAGTTCTGTACTACTATAGTGATGGTTGTTTACCACATGCGATGGTTGTGTACCACTAGACAGTAGTTGTGTACTACTATGAAAATAGTTGTGTACTACGACTTGACAACAATTGTGTTCCATTGGATGGTATTGTAGTAGTTGTGTGCTACTAGTTGATTTCCATGGAGACTACGAGACCTCTTGGAAGTAGCTGGATGCTATTGTTTGATCGCAACACATTCAGGAGAACTATGGCAGTAGTTGTATACTACTAGACTATGGCAGTAATTGTGTACTACTGGACAATATGGGTAGTTGTGTGCTACTGGATGATTGCATCATAGTCTTGGAGACAATGATAGATGATTCAAGCTACCAATGGCATGGTAGCTTTTGTGTGATACTATTTGATTGTAGAGTAGTCAGTGGACTACTAGATGAATACATCGTGGAAAGATACCTCCCTAGATAAGAGGGAGTGTTGATGTTTTGGTAGTTACGAGAGGTATTTTCCTCCTAGAAAACTTTTCTTAGAGAAGAAGAATATTCTAAGAATTCAAAGGAATACCATTGAACAATTGAAGAACACCTTGGAAAAGAATAAGTGAAATAGAAGACCACAAAAGAGAAGTCGGCCCAGGGGAAATAATAATAAAGTGGAAATATAATTTCCAAGTAGAGAAGTCGGCCCACATAAATAATAAAGTAAATTTGAAGACCCAAAATAAGAAGTCATCCCCAGATAGGCACCCAGATTAATATAAATACAATTTTGGTTTAGTTCATTTGTACAACCACACAGTTCAGCTTCTGTAGTGCACACTAGGCAGTTGCAACTGGAGTTTCGCTATTTTTGGTTTCTAGTTCTCTTGGAGAGTGCACTCCACTTGGGGAAAGATATTCTTGGTGGTTTTTGGTGATCTCTATTATGCACTACCTATGGAAGAGTTGTGCTAAGGTTGTGTGGTATTTCCCAGTTGCAGTTATAGTAGTAGTTGTAGTTATAGTAGCAGTTGTAGTTGCAGTAGCAACTACAACAACAATTACCAGTTGTGCCAGTTATGTGATGCGTTAGTGATGCACCTATATTGCGCAAGTTCTGTGGTGAATCCATTGTCTACCCTCTCTAGGGTTTGATAAAAATAAGAGATAAGTATTTGGTTCTTCATTGTTCCTTTACCCTTGTGATTAGAGCATGTTCATGGTTGTATTGGAATATTCTCTCTAAGAAAAGTTGGTTGGGTTTTTCCTCGAGTTTGGGGTTTTCTTAGAATAAATATTTGTGTCCTCTTGTGCTTGTTTATCTACAACTTATATATTTAATTATATGATTATTGAATGTTAAAAGAAGATACAAATTCTATGGTAAATCTAATTTTAACAAAACTAATGAAAATATAACACTTGGTACCAAGAGCTATACATGATCACTACAACTCTTTAAGTACCATCAACCAAGAGCTATACATGACCTCTACAAATATTCAAGTTAATCACTAGTCTATAGTGCTCGAGACAACAAGTAAGATAATGGTGTATGTTTTTCATTATTAATAGATCCATGAGAAACATGAAGTTTTATTTCACATAATTCATTATTTACATGTGGGATGATTGCAAGTATTCAAGAAGATTTCATCTTGGTCGAAATGGTTTCTAGTATCAAAACAAGGATTGTGTGATCATAGGTGGAATGGTTGGAATCCAATGAGGTAGTGTTAGAATGTAAGAGTAAGATGATTCATTTTATAAATGACTTGAGAAACAAAATAGTCTTAGTGGGGATTAAGAGAGGAGTGTCTTTGAGGTTTATTCTAGTGTTGTAGATGAAGAAAATTCTTAAGAATGGTTGTAAGTTGTATGTTGTTATCGCTATAAACAAGAAGGATGATATAGTCAGTGTCATTCAACATCATGCATTATTGGAATTTCCTTATGTGTTTCTACAATAGTTACTTGGATTACTGCATAAGCAAGAGCTAGAGTTCACAATTGAACTCAAACTATAAACTGAGCCTATTTTGAAGGCTCCTTATCTCATGACAACCCTATAATTGTGAGAGTTGAAAACATAGCTCCAAGAATGGTTAGACTTGGGATTTATTCATCCTAGCACATCACCATGGGGAGCATCAATGATATTGATAAATAAGAATTATGGATACTTAAAGGCTTTGAGTTGGTTTGGTCTCTCCCTTAGTATCATGCACTTGAATAGTTTTAGAAGTAATGTCTAGCTCTTGGTACAAGGCACTTAAAGAGTTGTATTGATCATGTCTAGCTCTCTGTACCAAATTCTTGAAGGATTTGAGTTAACTTGGTATCACCCTTGGTATTGAATTTGGTTTGTATATGTGTATAATTAGGAGAAAAGTATCATTTGACTTGCATAATTATTTTTGCATAAAGAAATGAAAAGCCCATTTATGACTTGATTACACATGTAGACCTATTCATATTTTATGAAAAGGGAAAAGTGATATTAAACTCACCTTGATATTTGGAAAAGTACCTAGAAGTTGAAAATAAAACAATGAAAGTGAATTTTAATTAGAAATTTTATTTAAATAGAAAAAATCAATTTCATGTACACCCATTCAATTAGGAAAAAGAAAAGGATCATGGGAACATCTAGGAGCATAAATATGAAATATAGTTGGAATGTGGTGAATAATAATTATTTGTGTATTTTATAAATTATTGATTGTGCATGGAGACGACATGTGTGTGTGTGTGTGAATATTATGCATTTAGTAATTAAATAATTAGCATTTTTGCCTAAAAATGGAAAGTGGCGTGAGTATCAAAGGCTATAAGAAGGGAGGGTTGGGATTGAGAGCCCATCTTTTGTACCCTAATGCTAGATGGTTGTCCTAATGTTAAAATTCTTCATGGTGATATGGTTGTGAGTTTTGTCTCAATAATGTGTTGGTACTATGGAGGTGGGGTACCTCAAATTCTCTAGAGGAGCCACACATTCTACATGCTATTTTTTGTACTCTTTTTATATATCACATTTCAACTCAAGGGTTCCAGAGGAAGAATTAAGGTACCCTAAGGATACGGTAGGGTGGTCAATTGGTAATCTTCTTTCAATTGTAAAATTTAGAGATTGGAGTAAAAGATTATGAAGAATTCTCTTGATGAAAGATTCAATCTAAATACATGACAAGGAGGACATCTATAGTGATATGGAAAAAGATATGATATATATCTATCTTTTTAACTATGCACCATTTGGTTTAGGAGACCCATCTAGATTCTGGATCAGCTACCATTACTGGTTATGAGTGGTATGATTGGATAGTTTGTGAATGCAAATGTATATGAAGAATGTCTAATTGCAGAAATGAAATCTAATCTATCATATCCTATCTAGGAGCTAACTATCTAACCAAATGAGTAGCTGAAATGAAACTAAACTATACAAATAACCTCGCTCAGATAGTTATCATGAAGAAACAAAGTTAGACAATAGTTGCATATGAATATGTAACCAAAATAGTCTAAATCACATTATCACATACATTAGAAACTCATATTCTCGGGACATAAACATAAGAAAGAATAGAAAAATTGTGAGAATGATATCAATTACGTAAGAAAAGTCTATAGGAAAAATATATTCTTACAACTCATGTAAACAGTAGGCAATATGTTGAAAATTATTTACAACAAACAACAATTTACACAAGTTCTTCTCTTTGTCAAAATTTTCCCCAAGGGCTTCTCATTATTAGTTAACATTGTATTTTCCCCAAAAATAATTTCGTAAGTGTATACAATGCTTGAAGAGCCCTATCAAAATGGGCCTCTTCCTTGATTTATAGATATCCTATAAAACTACTGAAAAATCTTCTTGCATTCCTCAAGAAGTAGTTACAAAACATTTCATCTTCCCCCACTAGATATTTGACACATGTAAGAATCAGGAAGAAGATTATAGCAGTTGGAAAAAGACAAAATAGAGTACAATTGTTAGCAATTTTGAATTTTTTATTTTGTCTCGTTCATGTGCCTTTGTCCCTGACGCATGATTTCCAAACCTCATATTTTCCAAAGAGTGATATGACCTTGCGATATAAAATTTCTTCAACAACTACTTCATGCAAGGATGTGTTGTTGTTATAGAATATTTCCCCTGTGGACAGGTGAAATCTCCCTTGGATATCTATACCCCTATTGACCAAGACAAAAAAATAAACAAATGAACACTAACGTTCCTTTAATTCTATTCTTAATGTCTATAGATGGAGAATATAGAATAAGGAAGTGTGACTTACTCCTTTTTTGAAGGTTGTCCTCGCTATTCTTTAGTCTTTATTTTTGTTGTCCAAGCCACAATCAAGATAAAGAGAGTCTGCAAGGAACATAACAATACCTTCTACTTCTACAATATATCATTAGACAAGAACAACTATATATATATATAGAAATACATGTGCAAACAACAATATGAAAAAAATAGGCCAAGTTATATTAGTGAAAACATGGGAACTTACAACCTTGTTGCGCTAACAATCCTTCAAGCTTCCAATCCAGTCCTTGAATGCACTCTAAATATGTTTCTCTTAAGATCATAAGTATCATATACACACTTTCTCCTCTCCCATTTTCACCTTGGAATGCCCTCATTATATAGGATTTGGAGGCTTAACCACCATGGAGGAAATCACTCACTAGATCCACTAAATTGGGATCTCCAATATTTTTAGGGAGAAAATATCTCTCAAGGATCTTAGGAAGAAAATATCTCTCAAGGATCTTAGGGATAAAATATCTCTCAACGATTTTAAGGAGGAAATATCTCTCAAGATCCATCAAATTAGGACTTTGGTTTGATAAAAAATCTCAACCATCCATGAGATTCTCAACTTCTCCTTGAGATTAGGAAACTAAATGTGAGGTGGATTCTCACATTAAATTAATTTCCTTTTTTCAAAAAATATGAATAATACATATGCACATATTATTTTGACCTTAATATGATAAATTTCTCTTCCACACTGACTAAGTATTGTGACAAATGTTATTTCATGGTGTCAAGGTTGTGACACTCAATAAAGTGCATGCGACACTTAGTAAGATGCATACGACGTTTGATAAAGTGCATGTGACACTTAGTAAGGTGCATACAACACTTTACGACACTTTACAACACTTTGGAAACTTAAGGAATGTAATATATGTGACACCTAAGTGTGAAATTTCGGTGTGTAACAATTGTCTTTGAGAATCCTCATGTCCTTTGCCAAGATGGCAATGAATTCTTAGATCATAGTGTGGACCTTGGCAGGTTGAATAAGGTGTTGCTCCATTAGCTCATTTTTCTCCTTTGTAGCTACCTCAATTACCTCCTGTATATGATTTGTGCTTTGTTGGATCTTCTAAAGGAGTTGTTCCATAGTGTTGGTTTTTCTGAGATCTTCGATAGGAGGAAGGTGACACTTTTGTGTTAAAGCTTCTGCTGCTTTATAAAGCTGTGTACAAATTGCAACTGTACTAGTTGTTTCCTTTTATGCTCTTTTTCTAGCTTGTTGACATTGATCAAGTGATGAATAATCAATATTTGTTTCTATCTCTGAGGAGCAAGGAATATTGGCTAAAGCGTCAGGATTCTCGGTGATCCACCTATCCATGTTATCTAATCCCTCTCAAATGGTGACCAACTGGGTGTTCTTGGCTTGTACATGATTGTGTTGTTTCATTATGTTATTCGCCAACTACTGGAAGACGTGCAGGTGGGATTACATATCTATGATGGATTCCTCCAGCTCTGTTCTAACCTTTTCTATGCATGCCTTGAATTATTTTAGGTTTCCCTCTTCTGTCCTCACCTGCTAGAGTTGTTCTTCTAAATCCTTGATCCTAACATCCTTTTCTTGGTTCTAGTGAATTAAATTATTAAAGATAGATTTTGTTGACATAGTGAAGGAAGTGCCAGCGGAGGCTATGGAAAGTGGATCATCACTAAAATTTTATGTTACTGCAATTTCCATGAGAATCCGTAACAAATTGCCTCTTGTGATCGACACTTTCCTCATCTGTTGTTGTATAATCTTGTCAGTGGCTTTATCATATTTGAACTTCTTTAAGTTCGCCACTTTGCTTGGTTTATATGGGGTGCTAAGCCCCAATCCCATCCCACTGAATGGAATATGACTTTTGGGACCTCCCATTGATATTTATGGGATATTGGTGTCCATTAGTGAGGTGTCATTTTTCCGAGCCTCTTCATCCTTTTTCCATCTCTCTTCCTAGGTTACCTTAGTTGCAACTTCATCTGTTGCGCTTTGTTCGGTCGTCACTGCTTCTGCTTTTGTTGCTGCTCTTTCAATTGTTTCTCTATGTTCATCTTTAGCTACTACTTCTTTCTCAGTAGTTGCCTTTAATTTTTCTTCTGCTTTAGCTATTGTTGTTGTTATTTATATTGTTGTTGTGGTTGCTTCTACTTTTTTTTAACCCTAGCCTCGTTGATCTTCCTCTTCTTTTCTGCAGTGTCTTCCTTCTTTATTCTCTTCTTATTTACTGTTGTTTCTTCCTCCTCATCTGATCTGGAACGTGTCAATGTAGTTGCAATAGATGTTCTTACCACTACCTCCTCCTCTTCTTTCCTCTGTGCTTCTTCACAGGATTTCTCCTTGTGAGTTATCCTACCTATGGGTTTTCCCTGTCATCTGGAAACGAATTCAACATAAATTCTCCCCCCAGTGGATTTATTCTTCCTCCTAAACAGTTGAAGTGTACTCCCAAGTATGATTGATCTAGGTGTAGTACTCCTTAACCATATTTTTGGGGTCATGCCTTCTAAATATTTCTTCTCCAAAGTAATACGATATAAATGTATCCACTTTATCTTGAGCCAATTTGATACTTTAGAAAGAGTATGATTTGATCCATAATGAGAGTGGGGGGAAAATAGATTTATTATCATGGTAGAGCGCTACCCTGACTCCGTGGATCACCATTTGATAGGAAACCTAATGAAGTACCAATTTGTCAGAGACAAATATTAGGAGTAGATGGGGATATTTGGTAGCCTCATATATTCTAATGTAAGTCCCATGGTCCATTAGTTACCAGTCCCCAATATTTCTAATTATTGCTAATGATTTATTTTCCATGCATGGGACTAGTGCACAAAAAATGAATCCATACAAAGGTTCTAAGAAGTGGTCACATGTATTATGATGTTTTGTCCTATACTTGTGCTCCCAAATCACCTTATAGTAAATATGTATGGACGAGTCTAGTGGTTTCCATGCCCAACCCATATTAGGGTGTTAATGTGACATGCACATAATATCCAATAGATATGATGACATGTGAAAACTTGAAAATGTCCCAGGATAGGTCTCCTTAACAATAGTGATAGACTTTGCCAGGCTTGCTGATAAGATATCAGTCCAGTTGAATGTCATCCCTTCATCTGCACAGTAGTAGATCAATGGCATCAAGGATAGAGTAAACTTAGAAGTCTCTTGTTCCTCGTACATTCCACAAACCATTGCCACAACATATTGGTAAGGAATTCTAAGCATGGTGGTTGGGTACTCACTAAATGTTCTAATCTTGAAGGTTTTATCTAGCTTGTACCATATTTTGAACGGGTCCTTTGTTGTGTGTGAGAAATTGCCGAGAAGTTCCTTGCCTAACTTCTAGGTCCCCTTTTCTAGATGATAATATTTTGCTAGGTCGGTTGGTTGGAATGATGCTATGGGTTCCCACATAATGTTGAGTATGTATCAATTTTCTAGGTCCACATGTTTGAGAATCCACACGATTACATCTGCACAAGGGAACACCATGACACAAGTTTCCACCCTATGTATCCTTGATCTCCAAATACTCTTGAAAAAATGGAGTTCTTCCTGGTCTTCATCTTGCATTGGGAGTGTTTTTCTTTTGAACATCTGAAAGACCTCACCCCTTTTGAGTGATTCTCCTAATTTTTATAGGAGTCTTGTTGTGTCATCATATACCTCCATTGGGGTTTCAAGTTCTTCTTTAGGCTGGTGCCTAGTCCCAAAGGCCTCTATCATAGGTGCCTTACTTGTTGTTTTCTTACATGGTGACAATTAGAGAAAAAATCAGTAATAAAGATGACGAGACAGTAAACATGAAACATTAGTCCCTATAAACATACAAGATTTAAGCATTTGAGGAGTAAAATATGTTCATGTAAACTTTTTTCAGATACTTGAAGAGTCATTTGAGTCAATTTGAGGGGGAAAGTCATCTTTTGAAGAGGATAATATAATCCAGGCTATGGTAAAGACTTGAGGAAGACTATCTTAGCTTGGGAAAAGTCCAGGTAGATTGGTGTAGTTGGTGTTAATTTGGACAATGGTGAAAAGGTTTAGAGTCGAAGCAGTTCATGGGAATTATTCTGGTATATACCGAAACATATCAAAGGAACCTTGCCATAATGGACTTATGTATCAGATAAATCAGTGGCAATCTCATCGATTTGTACTGGAGCAGTTCGTAGGAAATACACTGATAAGGTCGGAGGAGTTCATGGGAATCCCACTGATTATGTCAGACATGTTCTTTTTAAGTTCTCCAGTATACCACCAGATGAAATTATTTTACATGCATCGAAAAGCGACAATACATATCGAAGAGGTTAATGAAAACTACGCCAAAATGGACTGGAGAAAATGATAACAACCCCATTGGTGTAAAGGATTGATGTCAATGAAGTTAGTAAAAACCTTGTCGGTATATATTAGAAGAGTTCATGGAAAGTTCATTGATTGCATCTGTGAGGTTATTGTTGAGGTCGTCGGTTACACTGGAAGTGTTGATGATAAGTCTTCTAGTACACCACCGGAGGTGATCACATCAAATTTATCAATCAAATGAGTAAATGGAAAATGGGGCTAAGTGACAAGACCCAAGCAGATGGTGTAAGGGTTTGAGCTCGATTCGAACTAGGCCAGATTTTGGGAATGATAGTGACTAGGTTGAGGCAAGAAATATTGCTAAGCCTGAGGACCCAATCAATGGTAATGTTCCAGCCTCAAAACAACGAGTAAAAAACTTGGGGATAATGTATCAAGGAATATTTATTTCGCATGCAAACCCAAGGTTTTGACCTAAGATATATCGACTGAGTGTTCTTCGAGGTAAGATACAATTGTTAGGAAGAGCCAAGGTGGAAGTAGTCACAGTGTTTTTCGGTAGAGGTGACATACACAAGCATTGCAAGGGTATATGATGTTATGGGTCTGGGGTGGGACATGGATAGGGAAATAGATACAAACCAACAAAATATGATGTTGAGGGGGTAATTGAAATAATCGATTACCTCCATTGTTAGAGATAAGCCTTAACCATAATCCTTAAAAATGTGTGTGTGTGTGTGTGTGTATGCCGAGAAGATTTTTATGGCTTACCTAGATAAGGACGATACATGGACAACTGTAGTGATGACAGATGAAAACCCTCTTCAGTAGAATGTCTCAATGCTTGGTCGTTTGACACTCTTTTCTCCCTTATTAATAATGAACATTGATTAAAATAGGGGAGGAAGAACTTTGTTTGTAGCATGGAAATGTGGTTTGATGCAACTCTAGTGTAGAAGGTCTTGTCTTACTGATGGTGAAGCTTGGAAGTGTTTTGATTAAACCAGAGACCTTCTTAGAATGACCTTCGATATGAACTAGAGGTGTCATTGATAAGTATGTCGGTTTTATTGCTTGTGTTTTGAAGAGGTTTACATGAAGTATGTTGGTCAAATGTGTAAAGCATCAAAGAAGTGTTGGGGAACTCCTCCAGTTGAATTGGAGGAGTTAACATTAAGTCTGTCTATTATGAACTAGGTGTTTATGCAAACTTCAGAGAATTCTCTCTGGTATATTGGGGGGATTTAATCTAACTACTCTGGTATGGGTTGGAGGATTTTATAGAAACTAATCTGGTATGGGTTGGAGGATTTTATAGGAACTTCTCTGATATGGATCGAAGGAGTTAAAAGGAACTTCTTTGATAGCTTAAAAAATTATTCTTTTAAAAAATTGTCCAACTGTTGAAACAAAATTGAACCACACTGGACTTGAAACATCCAACAACCCGATCAGAGAGCGGTGAGAAGAATCAAATATTTCAATTCGAGGTATCTCTCCTTAGTAAGTCAGAAAAACTTTCAATTTGAAAAGGAGGGGTCCCATTTTCTTGGAAAAGGAATGGATTATTAAGCAATACTTCAAGAAAAAGGGAGGGTGTTGATGTCTGACACAACAGGTAGTTAGTATCGAATAAATGTAATGGGGCCTCATTAAAGAAGGTCCAGACTCCACTAGGTAGTTAGGAAGTTATTATCATTGGTTTCTATTGTTAGCTATAATAAGGATGGATTTATCCTTATGAAAAGTTTCAATTTTATTTTTTTTGGAGCTTGGCTCATTAATAGGTCACTCAACCTTAAGAGGCAAGTGAACATGAGTGGATTCCTTCCATAAAAGAGTCAATTGTAAGGTGTTTATGTACCATAAGGGTATTTTTATATAATCAAGTAAAGGATATTCTCCACATTATTCTTGAATATATTATATGTAATATAATTTAATATCTAAGGTACATAACAAGTGGAATCATATCCCTTTCTTGAACCAAAAAAAAAGAAACTGGTTTTCCTATTTTGTAGGTTTTCAAAGGAAAGATAAGGGTCATGACACTTACATCAATTCTTGTATATTTGTGAGAATGTTTTTAAGAAAACAATTGCATATTTTGTTTCGTCTTAAAAAAACACCCAAGTTGAAAAAAAAATCATCCAAATCAGAGTTTGGAAAGCGAAGATATCGTTGATTTAAAGTCAATTATTTTAGGGTTTTCCTATGACAGTCGCATGGAATACAAAGCATATATCTTTTGATAGGGTGCTCATATTTTTTCCAAACCAACACCATTGGAAAGAGGATTTGGGACATTTTATTTGACATATTATGTGTTATGCTTCTAATCAATATCTAGTGCACTACAACTATTGCAAATCCTCTTCTCCAATAGCTTCTACAATGTTTTCTTCACTTTGTCTCTTCCAAAACAAACAATCTATATGACCCAATATTTGGTAATTGGGATTCAGGAAACGACTGTATCTAGTGATCCACTTCCCTCTTAGGTGGAAACCCTTTAGGCTCTTGGAACACTCATTTGTATTCCTATAACAACATCTCCAATTTTTAATTTTTCTTTCAAGTACATCCCTCTAAGGATGCCTTTACTCTTACCAATTCCTCCCCTAGTTGATTGTAACACCCCTGTTTCCCCCAGTCTGTAAAAATAACTATATTGGACAAGTATTGTGGCAAACTCGGAAATGTGAATGTGTGATGTGAATGGACCTTGTGAAAAATGTCAATGAACGTAAATAATATTTTGAATATATATATATATATTGCAGGACTATTGAGAGGGGGGATANATGTGTGATGTGAATGGACCTTGTGAAAAAGGTCGATGAATGTGAATGATATTATAATATATATATTGCAGGACTGATGAGAGGGGGGATGTGCTGAAAAAAAGAGACCACGATGGCTGAAGAAAGGCGGTGGAAGGCACCTGGAATGGTGGCGTTAACTTCCACTGAGACCAATACCGTATTTGGACTTCACTGGCCCGGAGAACCAAGAGCGGCTCGCTGGCCCGAATAAATGACTCGCCAGGATTGGTAGGTAAAGGGCTCCTCATGAGTAATGAGGGATGGGGGGGTGAACTGCCCATTCGTAGAGTCCTTAGACCTGACCACTGCGAGGAAGATCGTGCCACACGCAACCTCGCCGAAAGGAGAGAAAGGCAGGAGGAGTGTGCGATCACGAGCAGATGTGAGGGGAAGAGGAGAACTTTGGAAAAATATAGAGTGAGTGATAGTAGAGAAGAAGGAGAGTAACCTTCGTTCTCGGTCACTGGCAAACAGAGACGCAGTCTCACAGCATCGTGGTCTCAGCTTGGGGGTGGCTAGTGGTAAATCCGTTGGGAGTCGCTGAGCCTACAGTTGGGTGGAAACGAGCACCCCTCCCAGCAGTTGCAATGACATCTGGTGTTATTTCTGATAAGTGTTTTACATCTTGCATCTTGAAATGTATATCCTGGCATTTATGATCATCTTGCATCTGGAAACTTATATGCTGACATGTATGCTCATAGTCTGTGTAGTTTATGAATGGTTTGAGTATAAGACTGTTTGTGTGGTGTTTTGATCAGAAATGGTGGTTGCATGCTTTTATTGAAAAGACCACGTATGGCTTATGTTTATAGATAGATTTGTATATATATA
>JASDQU010588671.1:35216-47874 GCA_032191745.1 Picea mariana
ACTGTTGTTTCTTCCTCCTCGTATGATATGGAACGTGTCGATGTAGTTGCAATAGATGTTCTTACCACTACCTCCTCCTATTTTTTCCTCTGTGCTTCTTCAAAGGCTTTCTCCTCATGAGTTATCCTACCTATGGGTTTTCCCTGTCATCTGGAAACAAATTCAACATAAATTCTCCCCCCAGTGGATTTATTCTTCCTCCTAAACAGTCGAAGTGTACTCCCAAGTATGATTGATCTAGGTGTAGTACTCCTTAACCATCTTTTTGGGGTCATGCCTTCTAAATATTTCTTCTCCAAAGTAATACGATATAAATGTGTCCACTTTATCTTGAGCCAATTTGATACTTCAGAAAGACTATGATTTGATCCATAATGGGAGTGGGGGCCAAATAGATTTCTTGTCATGGTAGAGCGCTACCCCGACTCCATGGATCACCATTTGATAGGAAACCTCTTGAAGTACCAATTTGTCAGGGACAAATATTAGGAGTAGATGGGGATATTTGGTAGCCTCATATATTCTAATGTAAGTCCCATGGTCCATTAGTTACTAGTCCCCAATATTTTTAATTATTGCTAATGATTTATTTTCCATGCATGGGACTGGTGCACAAAAAATGAATCCATACAAAGGTGCTAAGAAGTGGTCACATGTATTATGATGTTTAATCCTATACTTGTGCTCCCAGAGCACCTTATAGTAAATATGTATGGACGAGTCTAGTGGTTTCCATGCCCAACCCATATTAGGATGTTAATGTGACATGCACATAATATCCAATAGATATGATGACATGTGAAAACTAGAAAATGTCCCAGGCTCGGTCTCCTTAACAACAGTGATAGACTCTGCCAGGCTTGCTGATAAGATATCAGTCCAATTGAATGTCATCCCTTCATCTGCACAGTAGTAGATCAGTGGCATCAAGGATAGAGTAAACTTAGAAGTCTCTTTCTCCTCGTACATTCTACAAACCATTGCCACAAGATATTGGTAAGGAATTCTAAGTGTGGTGGTCAGGTACTCACCGAATGTTCTAATCTTGAAGGTTTTATCTAGCTTGTACCATATTTTGAACGGGTCCTTTGTTGTGTGTGAGAAATTGCTGAGAAGTTCCTTGTCTAACTTCTAGGTCCCCTTTTCTAGATGATAATATTTTGCTAGGTCGGCTGGTTGGAATGACGCTATGGGTTCCCACATAATGTTGAGTATGTATCAATTTTCTAGGTCCACATGTTTGAGAATCCACACGATTACGTATGCACAAGGGAACACTACGACACGAGTTTCCACCCTATGTATCCTTGATCTCCAAATACTCTTGAAAATTTGGAGTTCTTCCTAGTCTTCAGCTTGCATTGGGAGTGTTTTTATTTTGAACATCTGAAAGACCTCACCCCATTTGAGTGATTCTCCTCATTTTTATAGGAGTCTTGTTGTGTCATCATATACCTCCATTGGGGTTTCAGGTTCTTCTTTAGGCTGGCGCCCAGTCCCGAAGGCCTCTATCATAGGTGCCTTACTTGTTGTTTTCTTACATGGTGACATATTTGAATCTATGATACATGGTGACAATTAGAGAAAAAAACAGTAATAAAGATTGCGAGACAGTAAACATGAAACATTAGTCCCTATAAATGTACAAGATTTAAGCATTTGAGCAGTAAAATATGTTCATGTAAACTTTTTTCAGAAACTTGAAGAGTCATTTGAGTCAATTTGAGGGGGAAAGTCATCTTCTGAAGAGGATAATATAATCCAGGCTATGGTAAGGAATTGAGGAAGACTATCTTAGCTTGGGAAAAATCTAGGCAGATTGGTGCAGTTGGTGTTAATTTGGACAATGGAGAAAAGGTTTAGAGTCGAAGCAGTTCATGGGAATTGCTCCGATATATACCGAAACATATCAAAGGAACCTCGCCATAATGGACTTATGTATCACATAAATCAGTGGAAATCTCATCGATTTGTACTAGAGAAGTTAGTAGGAAATACACTGATAAGGTCGGAGGAGTTCATGGGAATCCCACTGATTATGTCGGACATGTTCTTTTTAAGTCCTCCAGTATAACACCAAATGAAATTATTTTAAGTGCATCGAAAAGAGACAATACATATCAAAGAGATTAATGAAAACTATGCCAAAATGGACCGGGGAAAATTATAACAACCCCACTGGTGTAAAGGATTGACGTCAGTGAAGTTAGTATAAACCTTGTCGGTATATACTAGAAGAGTTCATGGAAAGTTCATTGATTTCATATGTGAGGTTATTGTTGAGGTCATCGGTTACACTGGAAGTGTTGGTGACAAATCTTCTAGTACACCACCGGAAGCGATCACATCAAATTTATCGATCATATGAGCAAATGGAAAATGGGGCTAAGTCACAAGACCCGAGCGAATGGTGTAAGGGTTTGAGCTCGATTTGAACTAGGCTAGATTTTGGAAATGATAGTGACCAGGTCAAGGAAAGAAATATTGCTAAGCCTGAAGACCCAATCGATGGTAATGTTCCAGCCTCCAAACAACGAGTGAAAAACTTGGGGATAATGTATAAAGGAATGTTTATTTTGCATGCAAACCCAAGGTTTTGACCTAAGTTATATCGACTGAGTGTTCTTCGAGGTAAGATACAACTGTTAGGAAGAGCCAAGGTGGAAGCAGTCACGGTGTTTTTCGGTAGAGGTGACATACACAAGCATTGCAAGGGTATATGGTGTTATGGGTATGGGGTGGGACATGGCTAGGGAAAGAGATACAAACCAACAAAATACAATGTTGAGGGGGCAATTGAAATAATCGATTGCCTCCATTGTTAGAGATAATCCTTAACCATAATCCTTAAAAATGTGTGTGTGTGTGCATGCCAAGAAGAGTTTTATGGCTTACCTGGATAAGGACGATACGTGGACAATTGTGGTGATGACAGATGAAAACCCTTGTCAGTGGGATGTATCGATGCTTGGTCGTTCGACACTCTTTTCTCCCTTATTGATAATGAGCATTGATTAAAATAGGGGAGGAAGAACTCTATTTGTAGCATGGAAATGTGATTTGATGCAACTCTAGTGTAGAAGGTCTTGTCTTACCAATGGTGAAGCTTGGAAGTGTTTTGATTAAACCAGAGACCTTGATAGAATGACCTTCGATATGAACTAGAGGTGTCATTGGTAAGTATGTCGGTTTTATTGCTTGTGTTTCAAAGAGGTTTACATGAAGTGTGTTGGTCAAATTCTTAAAGCGTTAGAGAATTTTTGGGGAACTCCTCTAGTTGAATTGGAGGAGTTAACATTAAGTCTGTCGATTATGAACTAGGTGTTTATGCAAACTTTAGATAATTCTCTCTGGTATATTGGGGGGATTTAATCTAACTACTCTGGTATGGGTTGGAGGATTTTATAGAAACTAATCTGGTATGGGTTGGAGGATTTTATAGGAACTTCTCTGATATGGATCGAAGGAGTTAAAAGGAACTTCTCCGATAGCTTAAAAAATTATTCTTTTAAAAATTTGTCTAACTGTTGAAACAAAATTGAACCACACTGGACTTGAAACATCCAACAACCCGATCAGAGAGCGGTGAGAAGAATAAAAGATTTCAATTCGAGGTATATCCCCTTAGTAAGTCAGAAAAACTTTCAATTTGAAAAGAAGGGGTCCCATTTTCTTGGAAAATGAATGGATTATTAAGCAATACTTCAAGAAAAAGGGAGGGTGTTGATGTATGAAACAACAGGTAGTTAGTATTGAATAAATGTAATGGGGCCTCATTAAAGAAGGCCCAGACTCCACTAGTTAGTTAGGAGGTTATTATCATTGGGTTCTATTGTTAGCTATAATAAGGATGGATTCACCCTTATTAAAAGTTTCAATTTTATTTTGTTTGGAGCTTGGCTCATTAATAAGTCACTCAACCTTAAGAGGCAAGTGAACATGAGTGGATTCCTTCCATAAAAGATCCAATTGTAAGTTGTTTATGTACCATAAGGGTATTTTTATATAATCAAGTAAAGGATATTCTCCACATTATTCTTGAATATATTATATGTAATATAATTTAATATCTAAGGTACATAACAAGTGGAATCATATCCCTTTCTTGAACCAAAAAAGAAGAAATTGGTTTTCCTATTTTGTAGGTTTTCAAAGGAAAGATAAGGGTCATGACACTTACATCAATTCTTGTATATTTGTGAGAATATTTTTAAGAAAACAATTGTATATTTTGTTTCCTCTTAAAAAACCACCCAAGTTGAAAAAAAAATCATCCAAATCAGAGTTTGGAAAGCGAATATATAGTTGATTTAAAATCAATTATTTTAGGGTTTTCCTATGACAGTCACATGGAAGACAAAGCATATATCTTTTGATAGAGTGCTCATATTTTTTCCAAACCAACACCATTGGAAAGAGGATTTGGGGACATTTTATTTGACATATTATGTGTTATGCTTCTAATCAATATCTAGTGCACTACAACTCTTGCAAATCCTCTTCTCCAATATCTTCTACAATGTTTTCTTCACTTCGTTTTCTTCCAAAACAAACAATCTATATGACCCAATATTTGGTAATTGGGATTCAGGAAACGACTGTATCTAGTGATCCACTTCCCTCTTAGGTGGAAACCCTTTAGGCTCTTGGAACACTCATTTTTATTCCTATAACAACACCTCCAATTTTTATTTTTTCTTTCAGGTACATCCCTCTAAGAATGCCTTTACTCTTACCAATTCCTCCCCTAGTTGATTCTCTCTTAAGAAAAGTAATACATATTTATTACTAGAACTGATCAATTTTTGTCTTGATTGGTACTTACCATATAGATCTTCAATTTAACTGTATGTGTAATGATGATGTAATACTTCCCATCCTTAATCAGGTGGTACTGGTTTTCTCTCTACATGAAGATTGCATCTGTTATATACATGTAGGGGCTTCCAAAAACTACACCGCACACATCAACGGGTACTACATACAATTCCACTTCATCAATAAAATATGCACTTATAGAAAACTTAATCTTACACTATTTAGTGACTTTGATATCTACATCGTTGTTCACCCATCCCAACGAATATGGGTATAGATGATCATGAGCCTCCAACCCAAGATTGTTAACCATATCATTTTCTATGAGATTGGCCTGTGAGCCAAAATCAAATAGAGAATATACCTTGGTATTTTTGACTTAGATCTTGATATGGAAGAGTTTTAATCTCCTTATATTCCTTGTGATGAAGGCTACTCAGTTTCGCCTCCTTTTCCACTGAAGTGAAACCAATATTATCATCCACGTCTGAATTACTCTTTACCTAGTTGTCTAAATCCTTTCCTAGTAGTTTCTTCTTCTTGGAATCCTTCTTACGGTTCTTTGGATTCAACTTTGTATGTAGCTCCCAACACTTGTCTTCAGTGTGACCATAAATATTGCAATTATTGTAGTGGTTGTTTGGATCCTTGCATTGATGTGTCGTGGCTGCCATATTTTTGTCTTTTCCGTTCCACTTCTTCTTCCCCTCCTTGGAAGCATCTTGGTGGTATTTCTATTTAGAACAACTTAGTTGTCCTTTCTTATGTCATATGTTCTCTAGATATTGTGCTTGCACACAAGCCTCATCAATGGTATTGGGTTTGAAGAGCATCACTTACTTTCACAAATGATTGTGTATACTGCCAGATACTTGAGGAGTACATCTGGGTTCTTGGGACATATACCCAACACGATCGCCATATTTTTGGATTTGGTGGTGTACTCTTGCACACTTTTCCCTCACCTCTAATTGAAGTTATGCCAACATATCCATTGGTCCTCTACATACTCAATAGGGTATAACTGAGACTTGATGAGGGTTTTAAAATCCTCCCACTTAGTTACTAGTGGATCACCCTCCAACCTAAGTGTCTTTGTGTGGATTTCCCACTAGGTTAGTGCACATCTCTCTAGTTTTAGTCAGGAAAATGAACTTCCTGCTCTTCATCTATATTATGGACACTGGAACACACTTATAATTGTTGCAACCAATGATTCAACTTAACATCATTGATCTCATATTGGTATTTTTTTATGTCCACTTTCGCTTCAATTTTAAACAAAGGTTGTGAAGGAGTGATGGCACTAGAAGTTGGTTGTTCTTTCTTGAGCCATTTTTTTTACTCCTTTTTTAGGTCTTCACCATCTGTTGATTCTCATCTGATCTAGATTCTTATTTAGAGAAACCAACCTCCATGAAAGGTCCAAACTTGTTTTCTAGAGCCACCATGAGTAGGGTCGTGTTGCGAGAGATATCAACAAATTTCTCTTCGAGCCTCAAAAATCTCTCTTCTACTACATCCTGAGGATTGTTATGAACAGACTCATTCTCCATGGCTATGGTTCTACAACTTCCTTCTTAATCCAATTCTTGGATCTTGTAACTTTCCATGAATACTCAAAAGAAACATTTTTTGATACTAATATAATCTCTAAGACTTCATAGATTTTCCATTGGAACAATTCGTCACAATAGATATTATAATATTATGAAATCTTATATTTGCAATTGTATTTCCTTAGATCCCAGATTAATTATTACTAGCTTATTACTCAATTTGTTATGAACATAACTTAATGCAAAAATGAAATAGCATGAACATATACACACCATCCACATAATTGAACACAACATGTATCCTCAAAAACCTAATATGGGATAAAACCTAGCGAGAAGGTGAGGCCTATGCTTTTCTCTCTTTTCTTTGGTTATAAAAGTGCAAATATAAAGAGAGGGGAACTCACTGTGGAGTTTATTGTGACTATGTGGCTTGAATAGGTGCTACACAATCTTCATCCTACCTCTTTCACGATCTCAAATCCCACTCCTATATGATCTTCTTAATTATGAAACAATTGCAATGCTAAATAATTGAACCCCTTCTCTTCCTAGAAACCTAGTATTTAACATAGCTCGATAGTTGTCTAGGGTTAGGGTTTTTGCATTTATTAACCCTTAGTTAGTTAGGTTTTTGTACCTTCTAGAACATTTTTTAATATCCACACATGGGTATTCCCAATGCATGAGTAGTGGGGGTTGATGTGGAATCCACTCATAACATGGTGTGACAACAAGGTAGGTCAACTTGTGGGAAGCATAATTTCCACATACGAACTCTAATTGAGGAAATTTTTACATCATTAAAAAGGTATCGATGTGAAGAATAGAGTCAAGGGGATGTGAGATGTTCTTGCAAATTTTTGACCCCCATAAATTTTGTTTGATTCCGCAAAATGGATTTATAAGGTTCTTGGCCCCAAATCTCCAAACCGGGACCTGCCACTAAAATGGGCCCTGCAAGCCAATTCCTCAAATTTTTCTAGCTACAAAGTACCAAGATAGATGAAAAATTATATAATGATCTAGTCAATATCAACAAGTTAATGGAATGTCTCCATAGAAAGACACAAAATTATATGGAGATCATCCCACAAAATAATAATGAAGACAGTTGGAACAATTAAAGATTACATACAAATTGTCCCCAACATGAACTTCCACAATTATCCCCAACATGATTTACACTATGCAATATACAAAATACAAGAAAAATAAAACATTTGTTTGCCTGGCTTCCAAATCCCATGGTTCCCCTCTTGGTTAATTAAAAACAAAAAATATATATATAACTCACTCTAATCTGCATCTCCCCTCCTGGTTAATAAAAAAAAATCTATCGAGCCAGTCTAATCATTGTAACCGGTCCATCCATACATTAATTATAATAACAACTATGAACCATTACGTCTCCACAAAAATGTGAGGAACTACATTATGTTCCATTTTCTCTTCTTCTTTGTGGTTTTCAAACTCGACTACCTCCTCAACCTTATATCTAAATAAACTAAAGATTCTTAGTCGCTATAGCATATATAGGTTTATTTTGAGGTCCTTGTTAGTGTTAGAGTTTTAGTGAATTTTATAAGTAACCATAATGGTTCCAATAACCATACTCAACAACACAAGTAACACAAAGAGAGTGAATCAACTGAGCATTTGAATCCACATCTAAGGCAAGGCATCCATAATTATCCCCAACATGATTTCTACTCTGTAATATACATATAATAAGAAAAATAAAACTTTTCTTGGCCTCTTGGATTTAAGATCCCACAACTCCCCTCCCAATCAACCAAAAACTGATTTTTTTATTATATCTCACTCTAATCCTTACATTTGATCCATCATTAATTATAACAACAACTCCAGGCCATTATATCTACAAATAAAGACTAGGAATTATATGGAGATGACCCCATAGAAGAAGGATGGAGACAATTAGGAAAGGGGCAAGAAGGATGGGGGTAAGAAAGAAGGGAGAAGAATAAGGAAGGTGGTGGTTGTGGGTATAACATAGATGATGATGGGGAGAGGAAGGAAGTAATGTTCCCTTCCAATTGATCATAACAGAGGATGAATCAATAGCCTATACGACTCTCGTAAGCTATAGTCAATAAGGAAAAAGGGATTCAAGGAGGTTTATTTGTTTTCAAACCCTAAAGTGACATTAAATAAAATAGATAATTATATTTAAATGAAATTGAAGGGAAATTAAGTGATGGTTTGATTTGGTCAAAAAGAGGGAAAGATATAGAAGGCTCGAAGGAAGGATAAATAGAGAGGTAACCCATCTCTTTAGCATTATGATCTGATTATTTCTGGTATGGTTCTCTTGGAGCCATTGTTTTGTTAGGTTTTATCAAAACCCTTCCATTGCTAATCTGGTTTCAATGTTGAATTATCCACCCTAGCTAGGCAAGGAGGAGGATCCAACCAGGATATTCACTTGATTTACATTGTGGAACTTGGGTTCTTCTTAGAGAGATAATTTGGAGTTGTATTGGATTATGCAGAGAATTCATGACATTTCTCGAAGGAGATCGAGCATATAGTTTGTAGGCGGCAAGAGGGTTTTGGAGTAACACTAAAAGAAGGCATCCTCGCGGGTTGAGCATGGAGTTTTTTATGAGACCCCATGTGTTCCCAACCTCATTCTTTGAGGTCCTGATGACCCAAAGTTGCAGGTACAATGGTTATACCACAAAAGTAGAGGTGTTCAGGAGTAGATCGAGACCGTATCGGTGAGGGTCGACAGTCAGAGGAGGATTCTTCATTGTTTTAGGAGATTTGGCATCATCACCAAGTTCCTTTTTGTTCTTTGTCATTATATACCACAATTTATTTGCAGCCAATAGAGATCTGTGTTAGGAGGGTTTGGAAGTTGTTGTTACATCTATTAGATATCTTTGTACTATGTGAATTGGTTTCTCCATTCATAATAAAGATTCCATGGTTATATTCTATATTCTATATTTTATGTTTAATGGGTGCATGAAATGTGTTTATTTTCATATCTTGGCAACATATACAAATTATTTGTAAGGAACTTACAACAACATTAATACAAAGTGTTTGATAAAATCATACAAAGAGAAACAATACTTTGAGTAGAAAATATATTTTATTATCTATCCTAGTTGCGAACATTACAAAGGATGCAGGTGGAGAAAGCGAAAAGGGAGGAGAGGATGATGACAATAAGGGTGGTGATGAATCCAAAGGTGATGGTGGAGAAAAGAAGGGAGAAGGAAATACATATGAAGTTCCTATTCCTATATATGTGATCAAGTATGTTCACCCTTCTCATATCTTTAGTTATGAAAACCCAAATGTCTACTCTATAATGTAACTATCTTAGAATATTATTAGTAGATGTGTTTTGTGTGGGGTTGAATATTTAGGGAACTGAAAGTTTGTGATTTGAGTATATGAAGATATTGTTAATCCCACAAAAATAAAATAATCTGATAGGGAAGAATTATTTAGCATGCATCCAATCTTGGCAATATATCACAACACTAGGTACTTAGCAACAACTTGAACAATGGTTGTTTTTATTCTTTAGTGTAGTGTATTAGCCCGAACTTTGAAGAGAAGAGATGGATTTCAAGGAGGATATATCATTTCCTAATTGCTCAACTGTAATTTTGTTTCATGGAGGAATAACACAACATATTTTTTTTTATAGAAATACATGTATTACCCCCTACTATAGTATATTTATTCCATTAAGGTGGAATGGATCATCAAAACTATGTTGTAAATAAATAAATATATGTTTGCAACCTAATTTTATATACCATTCCCTTCATAGTTACCTTATGGTTCTTCACATTCTATTCTATTGTTCCTTTCATAGTTACCTTATGATTCTTCATGTCAAGTTCTGCAGACTACACTTGTCAATGATAAGTCTGAACTCCTTAGAATAATGGTGTTAGAATTGTGTAAAAATAAAATAACAATTTTATAAAATGTAAACTTTTTATGAAAGATCCCATCATGATACTGATATAATTCTCTATATCTATGAATGTGATGCTATCTCCACACATGATGTACAAATGACACAAGTGATGCACGATTGATGCAAGTGACACATAAATGATACAATCATGACACAAGTATAATGCAAGTGAAATGCATGAAAATGAAAACATGATGCAAACCCAAATTTAAAAAAAAATTATGCATCATGTATATGACACTGACACGTTGCTATAACAATGGAAACACAACACAATTACCTGACATGAAAACATGATGCACACTAGAAATAAAAAACTCAACTAAGGGTTTGAGGACTATACTTATGCAAATCAACAACACTATAGCCCCGTATTGTAGTACTGACCATGGGTTCACTAGGAAATTGTTTAGTGTTGCCCTTCCTTTCCCTAGTTCTTAGCTTTGCAACTTTACAATGCATTTGGATTGTGTCCATTAGATTTTTGCATAAATATATTGTATATTGTTTCATTGGGTTCATTCATGATGATGAAACTTGGTTAGGAGGTGATTCTTTTAATTTTTTCAATGAAGATTTATACATTTTTTGTTGTAATGTTATTTCCTTTTGTGGCACTTATGTGCAAGTGTTGTTTTCTCCATATGCTCCTTTCTATCCACATAATCTCTATGAACATTGGGTCATGATCTAATGATATATCCTTGTTGAAATTGTGAATCATGAAAGTTGTTGTCTTCTCTATTATATTTTTTGGAATCATTATGTAATCCACTACACTTTGATCATTGTGTGCTTGACATTTGGCCTCCCCAAATTTTTTCCACCAGTTAAAGCCATTGCATATAATGATGATGTGTGCATTTCATAACTATAGAATGCCTTCTCAAAATTGATCTAATTCCTTGCTATAGTCTATTGATTCTCTTTTAGAAATCCCCTTATTTTCATCAACCATAATGGGTTTTCACTCCTTATTAAAATCACTATTTATAGGTTTATTTTCTCCCATTGAAGTCCAATATTAGTTTACATTCCCCTTTTCTCTTATGTACCAAATACTTAAAACAACATAATAAACCAAAATACATAAATTGTACACCAATATGAACATGAAGCACAACTCCCAAAGAGATAATAGAATGTGTTTATACATAATAACTCCTTATACATTAAGAGAAAATCCTCCATATAACYCCAATACATACATTATCCAAATCATATATTCATGTTCCAATAACAACTATATTGACCTCAATATATACTTATTATCATGCATTGCACATGCATGCTCTTTATTAGGCTAACCCCTATTACATATACATTTAACCCATATATAACTACCATAGGGTCATAAAATTGTAACCATGTTCTAAAAGCTTTGTAGCTAAGGGTTTTACATGTGATTAAACCATGTAAGAGGATTTTCTTATATTCTCACTGTAACATACCCGACCTCCAAGATGAGTATTGTTACTGCAAAAACAACTTAGCCCGCTAAAAATGAATTTAAAAATTCCTCCATACATACAAAACAAATCAAGGGGTACCAAGCCCATAATTTAACATGCATATAAAAACATGTATTAAAACATGAATGCAACTTTTCAATTAAATCAACAAACACACAAAAATCATATATTCATTTACACAATGGAATATTCATAACAAAGACAACATAACACGTATGTGTTAATAAAGTAACCAATGGTTGTGTATGAAGGATGGACCTCACAGCCATATGCATTGTTGTTCATTTCCTCTCAATGATAGGACACCGTTGAGCTGAGGCTATGAATCCACAAGGAGATCTGGTCGTACTCTCCTCGCGTTTAGTAACTCAAAACGTGTTGGAGCATAATCCTAACTTAAATTAGTTTATACCTAGATTAGACTCCTAGATCTTGCTTAATACATTCATTTACACTTTATTTCACCTAATTTGGCCACATAGAGAAGAAGGGCACCTCATCCCTAGATTTTAGGGAAAACTGCTAATTTTAGATCAGGACTCAACTCCCGGTTCTTGATTTTCTTGATTTTTCTTGATTTATTCTTGATTTATCCTTGATTTATTCCAAATCCCCCATGAAAATAAAATTTATTATTGGGGAATGCGCACCTCCTCTTTGAGTGAGAGATTTATTCCTTAATTAATGATTTTTGTTGTTACTACTATTAGTAACTACTATTTTGGGTCAATTAAGTGAGTTGGAACTGCTTCTCTTGTCAGTTAAGTGAGCTAATGCGCATAACTTAACTCTTGTGGACATTAATGAGTGTGTGACATGTACCTTTAGTGGTCTAGGTC
>JASDQU010588673.1:24434-40937 GCA_032191745.1 Picea mariana
ATTTAGATTTTTCATAAAAAACTAGGGGAGAGAAAGGAATAGAGCATTGGATCTATACCAAGAAGGTTGGGTAAGTTTTGGAGCATGTTGGATAGTTTTTGGAGCTTCTTGGAGCTAGATATTGAAGAACTAGGTTGTCAGGCCTGAAGAGTGAACTCCTGGGTAAATTGCACTGTAACAACAATTGTTTGTTGTTGTCCTTCTTTTAGTTTTCTAGCAGTGAGTTCCCTTGAGTTCCCAACAGAGAGATTCATGATTACGTATGCTAGAGAGACCCTGGTAAATGAATGGGACACCTAAGGAACTGATATCAATGAAGGGGTACATTCCTTGGGTTGGGCAGGTCAAGAGGAAGAGAGCTGGAGGAAATTTGGGATAGATGTAAGAGAATACTAGTGGGTTGTGATATTTTAGCTACGAGTGGACTGTGACAGGAAACATTCTCTTGTGGATTACTAGCCCCTGCTCAGGGGTGACTTACTATTGATATTTGGAACAACAGGTCTATGTTTGGATGGAACATCCTTCCCTAGCAATTGATTGCACAAACATTTTAAAAGATAAGTGTTTAATTATTTTATGAGTTTCTCTTATGATTTTTATGGCTGTGTTTTTACCCTGTGCATGAGAATGATTTTTATGTGTTTTTGTAGATGGTTTTATGGTTGTATTGTGTTATTTTATAATGTTGTAGATGGATTTAGTCATGGGTATCAAAATCTAGTTAAATGTGTGTTAAATTTGTAGTTGGTAAGCTACAAGAATTAATTAGAAAAATAAATTTTCAAATTTATGTGTTTTCTACAAGTAATGTTCCCTAGTTAAGTCGGGGGACGTTACAAGGACAAAAATATATTTTTCCACTTCCAGCCACTTTTCATGAGGTACATCAAGTAAATCATATCACATTTGGTAAGGTCATTATCCCTCAACTTTGTGTTGTTAAAAGAGTTATATATTGCAAGGTTTGAGTGATATTCTGCTTGTTGGTTTTCATTATTTCTCTAGTTTATTTAATTTCCAAATCAATTAAAATGAAGTAATTAACTCCTACCTTCACCTTATAAATCAATATTAATCACTGGTCTACTCATATTCAATGAAGTTGTGTGTATATGTTCAGATTAGGGAAGCCTCCCATAGCCTTTTGTAGTCGTTTGGCTTAAAAAGTGGGGATTTGTGCCGAGGTGAGAGTGGGCACTTATCCTATGTGGTACCACCTTAATTCCTTGAGAGGAACTTGAAGAGACTACTAAATTGGGTGGTAACATGTCCTCTCTCAGGTTCATAATTGAATATTTCTTACTCTTCCCTCAAGGATTAATTTTCATACCTTTTTCTTCCTTCAACTCCTTTTTCCTTCATGCCTCTATTAACTCTTAGTTTCTTTCTTTCTTTTTTGACCAAGGAAATCAATCTATGTCTTATTCTTCTTAATATCAATAGCTCTATAGGAAATTTGAATTTCATTTTCATATTCCAAGAACAACTTTGTTTTTCTTCCTCTTGTAGCAGCTCCATCATAAGAGTTGTTATCACACAATCTATAATTTTCCAAAGCCTAAAGGCAAGTAGGCCTAGATTGACGTAACACAGAGGTAGTCCTATCACTATCACCCCAAAATGATACCTATTTATATTTAGGAGGAGAAGAAACTCACTCCAAAGGAGACATCCCAAGACCTAGTTGGTCAATGAAGGGTAAAAAGACAAGGTAAAACCCACCACTCTCTAGGTCACTCAAGGAAATAAATCACTTGGTAAAGTTTAAAGGGGGGAAAGGGGAAGTGAATGAATGGTACCTTCCCTTTACCAATGACACAACAAACATTAGCAGAAATAAATTGATCCGGATGGATCTAGGGAACATCATAGCAGTTTCAGAAGTGTCCCAGGAGGCTCAGAATGGCCTCAACATGTAGAGAAAGGGAAAAATTCAAAGTTCCCAGAATTCCATGAAAATGGCATGATCATGAAGAGCGTGTCACAATATTTCTAACGGCGCAAACAGATCGTCAAACGAAGTTACGGATCAAAAGTTATAAGCGGTCAAAGATTAGGTCAAACTTGGTCAAAAGTAAAAAAGTCAAGGTGACACGTGGCACCATTGCAAGGGTGACACATGGAACATACGTACAGCTGATGTGGCACAATGCTGAGTTGGCATGGGATGACGTGGCAAGGTCATACAGATTGATGGCAGAAACGTGGGCAAATTAGGTGATGACACCTATCATTTTTGTGGACAAATATTATGATGCCACCAAAATTATTATGAATCCACTGGAGTTGAACCCTTGACCTCCTCCAGCCCAAAGGCCTCACATTTTTCATCAACCAATACACCACAACATGTTCCTTATTTGTAATGTGGTTAAAATTCTATTTAAGTTTAAGGTTTGAAGTGGGCACAAAAGGAAAGGGGCTAGGCCTTCGGCCCAACCCCTGGGTACATTTTAAATGCATGCGACCACAGCTTATGTGACACATATGGCATATTCCCCAAACAACTCCCCATCATGTTTGGTAACTGCCACTATATTTAGCATATCTGCCAGTTTAAAACCACTGCTATTTTTAGCGAGCACGCCAACTTTGTTATAACTGTGTATTAAAAAGCGGATTCCATGGGATTCGATCCCAAGACCTCCGCTAACCTATGGCCTAATATAGCATTCGCTAACCACTCTGCCAACCATCACATTTATTCCTAACTACCACAATTTTTTTATAAGAAGAGGGCTCGGTCAGTGTTTTGGGACAGAGCACGAGTGAGGAGAAACGAGCGCGCCTGTACGGAATTTGTATGGACTGGAGCATGTTTTTTGATATTTCTCAATCATTTATTGCAGAGGCAGTGGCACGATAACTGAGTCAAAGGTGTCTCTTGGGCCTAAAAGTGTCAGACTCAGATGGAGACGATTTGACAGACATTTTTAGGTAATTCGACGTTGGGAATCTAATGGCGAGGTCCGTTTTTGCAGCAGAGCTTCAGATCAGCAAGCTAAGTTCTAGAGAAGGCAATGTACACATGCTTTTCTTTATGTTATTTTGTCATTAAATGTTGCAGTGTAGCATGCATGTTACAGGTCTGAAGGAGCATGGAGAGGCTGCAGCAAGGCAACAAGACCAACTTATTCCTTCTATCTATTCTTTTCTTCTCTTATTCCACATAAAACCAATCAGTTATATGTGACAAAAAATTTGTGGCACTTGCATGATAAGTGGCCAATGAAATAGTTCTAAATCTCGTGGTTCCAGGATATTTGTATGGGCTGCATATATATTTGGATCTAAGCAACACATCTAAGGCACTTGATGGCTCCATGGTGATGGGGATCATCTTTTATTCTTCCTCTTTTTATGTATTGAGTATGTGGGAATGATGTCCATGTCAACATCATGGATGCCTCATGAGTATGAGAACTTGTGAAGCTTGTATACATTCCTGATCACATTCCAATCTCTTGTTGCCATCACCGAAAATGGACTTTGGCCTTACAACTTGTAAAGGAGAGACATCATTACAATGAGGATAATAAATCGGTTAGGCTTTGGAGCATGACCCGTAGAGGTAGCCCACATTGGGTGAACTTCGTTATCAAGGGAAGTGTCATATCCATTATGTGTATTATGTTCTTATGTTTTTTTTCCATGATCTTTCACACATAGGATATTAAATGCAAGCATGATAGATCACGCATAAGGAAAACTAAAGAATTTTCATTCACTTTGAATTCAAGCTCATAAGACTTCAACTTTACCTTTAATTGCAAATCACTCAAGTAAAACGATCTATAACTGACCCTTTTGAAGGAGTGATAGAAACAATCAATTATTGGAAACTTATCGCCCTAGGTTCAGATCGGAAATGATACCAATGTTTCAAATTAGTGACTTCAAGATATAAATATGATACTGAAACACTAAAAGATGAAAACTATAGCAACAACAATATATCCAGAAATTGCAAGCTACGATGACAAAAATGATATAAAAACTTTGCAATTTGATAATACTTTGTCACTCATAATTTCAAGATTTAAAACGAGTCAATAAGTGACTTGTTTAGGATGTCAAAGCATTTGCAACAATAGAAAATGATAATTATGACATCAACAAAACCACTTGATAAAGTACTTAAATTAGGCAATTAAACAAACACTTTCGCATGAAATGATAGTAGTTTTCCTAGTACAAGTGTTGGGTGGTTTTATAGATATTTTGAGAGATTTTAAGGGGCTGAAATTTAATGATGGCTGTAAAATAGTTACAATAGTAGAAACAACCTCAAACAACTTCAGAAATTTGTACCTAGAACAATAGCAAAAGGAAGATTAGAGCCTTGGGATGATAGGACCTAGGCAAATGCAATTTTTTGGGTTAGTTTTAGGGGTTAGTATCCTGATTGAGGCTTCTAAATAAAGGTTGTAACAACAATTATAGCAGCAGTAATATGGATTTTAGTGTTAGTAAATGTTTCAAGAAGATTTTTTGAAAGTTTGTTTGGTCTCATTCATCCACAAGAGTGTAGAAATCAATGTCTTTTAGGGGCTTATGGAGTCAATAATAGTAACAATATTACTTGGGAAATAAAATAATGATAATGCTTAGCTAAGGGAAGAACTAAATGCAAGAGGTGTTGGCACTTCAAGGTCTCAAGCATTTGCCTTTTTTAAGGGAGGTTTTGCTAGAGAGTAGGCACTTCTAGGCCCTAGCGTACCTTCCTTCCTTGGTTTTTTTGAAAGTAAATTTAATTGGTGATTAGAATGAGGTTACTAGAGAGCTAGCACTTTAGGGCTCTAGTAATCACTCCCAAGAAAATGTATACATGGAAAGATCAAGCTAGTAGAAGAGTTATATAGAGAAAGAAGCATTTGTCGTTTCTCCCCTAGGGTTTAAACAAACAATTTCATAATATTAGATATGAAACAAGTAAAATTTACCACAAACATCCATATCATGAATAAAAATGCAGATTTTCCACTTACTTCACCAAGAATAATCAAGTGAAACCCTAGTTGAAAACCATTCCACTATGAAAAATGCCAAAATACACCACCATAAAGCTCTCCCAAGAGGTGCACACTAGTTATTTCAGCCAATAACCCTTAAAGAGGGAGAAAATTTCAGACCACCACTTGTGTGTGATGATTTATCCTCAAAATAAATGTCATTTTATGTCTATTTATACCAAAATTATAACCTTTAATTATTTTAGGTCAAAATATCAGGGCCGACTTGACCAATTTAATCCAAAATTACATTTTTAATAAAATAAATTCAATTTGCATCTAAATAGTCCTCCAAAGGTGATTTCATTCCCTCCTAGGGTGACATTGGGCCTCAAGTGTGGGACGTTGGGCAAAGGAGATGAAACTTTGGGACTCCAAAGGCCTAAAAGTTTCCCACACGTGACAATAGCCTCATGAATGCCTCCAAGGTGACAACCCCAACTGACATGTGACATCTAGGGATGCAGAGGTGATGTCCAAGGCCTTCCAAGACCAATGTTCAGGTGGGAGGAGCATGAGACCTTAAGTCTAGGTCTTCCACACTGCCTCCAAAGGCAACATCATTCCTTCATCTGGTGCACACCTTTAATATATTCTTACCCCTAGCTAGGGTTTCAAAATCCATTTGTGGGCTTTGATCCCCCATGAAGGTCTAAGCTAATCATTCCCTCATGTGTACCCGTCCACCAGAAAAGTTCCTACAGAAACAACAAGTACTCCCTTCAGGGTTTCATAAGTATCAAGGATCATAACATGTAAATCACATATAATAATTAAATTACCCAAGCATGTGCATCAAACCCCCCTTAACCCGAAACACATGCTCAAATACATTATGTAATTTGACAAGTTAGGTTTGGAGAGGGTCTTAGGGTGTCCTATTGGGATAACCTCTCTTATGTTTGGGGTGTTTCCTGGGTGGAGTCTAGTCCAAGTCATGTAAGTTTATGAGGTGGCATGGGGTAAATATTTGGGCATGGGGTGCACGTGATAATAGGGAAATGTAGAGTCTTACCTGTGGGTGCCTTTGTGGAGGGAAATATGCACCTTATCATGGATGAAATTGTTTCATAGCCCATTCATTGCCATTTTTTCTTAGCTTTATTTCTTTTGATATTTTTCTCTTGTGCTTCAAGGGAATAGTTGAGGGCCACTGTCCTTTCTTGATGACCAGAGGTGACAACGTTATCCACAAACATTTCATGTAAATGAGAAGGTTGGCTCGTAATGAGACCCCCTTTCTCTTGGTTATGCCACCAAGAGCCACTACCTTGGTTTGGTGACCAAATAGGTGGTAATGTCATACCACTACATGCCCATGGTCATAATAGGATGGCTCATGATGATACCTACTATCCATCAACTAATACCTTGAGTGTTTATGTTATCTTGTGGGTCCCCTTTTCTTATTGAGAATCTTTTCACTACTTTGTCGGGGATCCCTAGGTGAAGCATCTTGAAGGTTTCAAAATTGGATTTTAACTCTTACCAACTACTTTTACCCTCTGGGCCTTTATCCCCTTCTTCCCATGAGGTAAGGTACAACCCTTCCTATTGTATCCAATCCCAATGCCCAAACAAGGATAGGGGAGATGGAGGGAATAAATATGTAAAGTGGTAAGTATGGAAGGAATGGACGATGACGTTTTGTAGATCCACCCAGTAGCAACCCATCCTAAAGGGAAATCAACTTACTAGGGCACAATGTCACCCTTCCAGGTATGAATGAGGCAAAGCGCATAATTACCAAGAAAATGTCATGAAATGAAGAAGGATTCAATACAACATGTTCAAGTGCTTCAAAAATCAGAGTGATACATACCATGAAACCCATACTCATTACCTCATGGAGAAAGACTCACTGCTACTTTAAGACTAGGATAGTATGATGGATACTGTTTCTGGTGATATGTGGACTACACTAAAGAAAAGAGGGGCCCTCCAAGGCCATGCTTAAGTCATCTGGCTCTCAGAACTCCATGTCTAGGACCTGTGGGCCTCGAGACGTGATCACCTTAGTTATCCCTAGGCTAGGGGATAACATCCGGCTCCAAATCGGGGACATGTGCTCACCATAGAGAGCATGGGAACCTCAACATATATGGTATGAATTGTTCTTGATAGGTGTCAAGAAAAGACATTAGTAATCCCTAGGGTGGTGATATCACCCCTCGTTCATATATGATAAAATAAACAAACAAAAAACATCTCTAGTATAACATATGATTATGAGCATACATATATACATAATGAAACATGCAACTACAACTATGCTAACATGATATGCAATGGTATTTACAATGGATGAAAATGCCTACTTATTCTACCTCACCTATACTGACCTATAAAATGCTAGGTATAAGCATACAACCACTACAACCATACTAGCAATGTATCATAACACCTACCTCTGTGCTTCATCATAAACCAAAACAATGATAAGTTAAGCACAAAATAAACATGAGTTAGAGAATGAATTATATCATAGGAAGTCGTAAAGTCTATCTCATGGAGGTGGGAGGGAGGGACAAAATCATGCCAAGTCACCCTTCCAGAAAAGTGATCAATCCATCTTAGAAAAGGATCGTGAGAGGTCAAGGACTCAAAGGGCTAGCTCAAAGATTCTGAGGGTTGACTACCTTGGATGTCATCACTCCCTGGGGTTTGAGAAGGGATTAACAAGAACTTAGAGGGATACTAAGTAATTATCAAGGGAAAGCTGAAAGATTGAGATAATAAAATTCTTAAGGCATTCAACATCCCCTTGAATTCTAACGGAATTTTTTTCCCTATAGAAAACTTGAAACAAGAGACATGTTCCCCAACTGCATCCTTAGTGACATAACATGGTAAAGCAATCGGAGGGAGATGGAAAACCTTGTCACAAGTATCCTTCTTCAAGAAAGCAACGTTCTCACCTGTATCAAAATTTGAGCACAATGATGGTTGATAATATTATTCATAGAATAAATCCAAGTGCTCAAAGGAATACTCGTCAAAATCCTCAAGGTATGACCAAAAATCATCGGGAGAAAATTTCATTGGGTCATCCTTGGGTGCTTGGAAATTTTTTGTAATTATATCATCATCTTGTTACCAAACGTCAAAATTATTAGGAACATCATATGATTGTTGTAAAGGAAACATTCAAAGATATCCTTCCATATCATAAATGAGATGCTCATCAGAACCAATCACATCCCACTTACGTCTTCCAACATGTATGAACTCATCAATATTATCAACCATGTCACTACCTTTATCATAACATGAAGGATTTAATTCATCCAAGGGCTCCTCTAATACTTCTTCACTTTCCAAATCACAAAATAAAGAATCATCAAAATCTTGGAAAGGGAAATAACTTACCGTGTTCACTTCTTTTTGTGTAGGAGCATCAAAGGCTTGGATGACTTCATCAAATGGAAGAGAATCCAATACATCATCCCCAAGACTCATCTCTTTAATCATCTTTTCTCCTTTATCAGAAAGTGAAGGACCTATCTCTTCCAAGGGTTCCTTTACTTCTTCACCTTATGAATCATAGAACGAAGTGTCATCAAAAACTTGGAAAGGAAAATGATTCACCTCATTCTCTTCGTCTTGTGTAGGAGAGATAGGATATTGAATAGCTTCATCAAACGAAGGAGTGGATACTAGTGATTCATCCTTATAACTCACTTCTTTAGTCAAGTATTTACTACATTCTATTGAATCATGGGAAAAATCTTTCTCCTCTTCAAGGGGTTGACAACCTTCTTCATAAATCTCTCCTTATATATCAGAAGGTTCTTGGTATTGAGTATGGTACACATCCATGAGATCTTCCACAATCTCAGTGGTGAATCCTTTGTCCTCTAGGGCTATTGCAATATTTTGAATGGAATCTTCATATGTATAGAATTGTGGTTTCAAAAAATCAATAAACCAACTGATGAGGTCAACGGAAGATGACATACCCTTATATTCGCAACAACCCTTAATCCAATCTTGTAAAAAATACGGTAGGGAAAGTATGAACAATTTTACGAGAACATCCTCCCCTTCAAATTCTATCTCACTTATATACTTCAAGAATTCTACAATGTGAGTAATTGGGAGGCCTATGAATCTTTGAGAGTTGTTTAATAATTTAATATCAAAATAATGTGGGTATACTTGAAAATTTTCAAAATCAATAGTCGGATACACTTGTTCCCAAGGTGCCATGATCCCATATCTTGGAAATATCATAGAGTTGAGAGTAAGGTGGCACCTTGGAAAATGTCAGTGGAGTTTCCAGATATCCTCTTAAGGATTATCAAATGGAGTGAGGGAATCACCCTTAGTGGAGTCGCTAGGTAAGCTTTGTAATATGAAGACTTTGAGGGAAAGGCTTACTGAAAAAGTGTCATTCGAGGAAAATTGACTCGATGTCCCTGGAAATGATGCTAAAAATGTTATCGCACAATATATACCTGCCTAAAGACTAAAGGAAAGTAGGCCTAGATTGACATAACATGGAGGTATTCCTATCACTGTCACCCCAATAGGTGATCCAAAATGGATCCAGGAACCAAAATGGGTCCAGGAAGGCCTAAAAATAAAAGTTCTTGGAATCAGACGAAACCAACGCCATTGCATTCGTCTCGTCACATTGATTCTAGCCATATAATTTTTTCCTCAAACAAACACCCTATGCAAAATTTATCGCATTCTGACTGAAATCCCAAACAAGCAAAAAGTCAACTGGTTCAAAGTCAATGCTGACGTCAGCAAGTACAACAGGTGATGTCAACATGTGTCAGAATGACATCATCATGATGACATGGTGTCACCAGGAGGTGACACGTGTCACTCAATTTCATCACTTTCGGGCTGAGTTGGCACTGTACGGATTTGATATGTGTCACTGTATGGATGACACGTGGCAGTATGTATAGAGATGTGGCCCAATGACAGGTGGACACGTGGATGTATGGATGAAAACTGGGTATATGGTAGGATAACGTGGCAGGTGACTGGACTATACGACGGATGATGTGGAAGTACAGAGTAACACATGGAAGTACAACAGGTTGACATGGCACTGACACATGGCAGATGATTGGGCGGTACGACGATTGACATGGCAGGTTGACTGGGCAGTTGATTGGGCCATTTCATTAGTAGTACAAGACAATCCTAGGGTGACATGTGGACCAATCATAAGGTGCCACGTGGCACCTTGCATTTTCCCAAGTTTGGCTAGGTAAAAATTTGTTATGGGTCGGGGGATTCAAACCCCGGACCTCACGGGATAGGCAATGACTTAGTAACCAATGATGGACCATTCGAGCTAACGGTGGTGATTGTTCCGTAAACAACACATATGGTATAAATTTTTCATGTGGTGCGTTGTGGGGGATAAGCCTCGGTCGGCGAGGGCCAACCCTGTCTGACCAGGGCCTAACAACCATATATGACGTGTGGAGGGATAAGGGTGAGACCATATGGCCAAGCGCATACGACCAGGAGCCAAGAATGGGGGATAAGGATCAACGCCTACCATCCCAGGGCCACATGGAGGGAGCACATGTGACCAGGGGCCCAGAATTCGGGGGTTGCGCCCTGTTATGCACATTTTTTGGGAGATTTTGGCCATTATTGGAGGATCTGGAGCTCGTTTTGAGACCAGATATTGGGAGGAAGTTGGGAGGATGTTACCAAATTGAAACCTATATAAACCATAGGTTCTTGGAAGCCTTAGATAGGTTCATAGAAGGAGAAATGATGAGGAATTTGATAGTCAAAGCCATTTTTATGCAGGGAAGCTATTGAGGAGAACAACTTTGAGGGCCATTTTTGGGAGCTTCGTTCATCCGTTTTCAATGCCGTCAGTTGTGTTGGGTTCTTGAGATCTAGAAGAACACAGAAAGATCAATTTGTAATCCATTTTACATTTTTTTGATGTACTTTTGAATCTTTGAAGAGAAATAAGAAAGCCTCAGCCACTGAGATAAAGGCTCGGAGACATAGGCGATATTGCTGAACTCCGTTAACAATTTTGTTGTTATGGTTTGATGATTCTTTGTGTTCATTTCCAGATATGTATATCTTCTTATGGATGCTATGTTAAAGATTTAATTATTCCTCTTTATTCAAATTCCTAAATGGTTAATGAACTCATGCTTTAAAAACTCAACCATAGTCTTTAAAATATCTTTTCATATCAAGTGGTATCAGAGCAGGTTGATGGTTGGTTTTTGAGTTTGCATGATTACCAGGGAAAATCTGAATCATGGTGAAGGCAACCTTGTTGAAGAGAATCTTAAGATTGGATCGAAAAACAGAACTTCTCAAAGTGAGAAGATGGCATCAGAAGAGGGACTTTCTCATGACAAGATAGAGTTTGGAAAGACCTTCTTCGCCATGTCGGAGATGATGAAGGTTTTATATGATGATTACTTGGAACGAAAGAGACTAATTCTAGGTGAATCTTCAAAGGACAAAAGTGAATATGGAGAGGATCCTCCTAAACCTCCTCCTTCACCTCCTTCATCTCCATCAACTTCTTCTTCTTCAAGTACAAGCTCCAAATCCACCGCAAGAAAACATTCCCATAAAAATAAAAACGATATGCCTTTACTTAAGCTTGATGTGAAATTTGAATTACCCATGTATGATGGTGAAGTCAATGTAGAGAGGATTTATAATTGGGTTAGACATATGGAAGTTTATTACAGTGTGCAACAAATCAAGGATGATTCTATTAACGGGTAAATCAGTGGATGCAAACATGAACTAATCCCCCTAGATCCACTTGGATCTAGAACAAAACAAGACAGAACAATACACTTTCCCTAGATTACAATCATTGAATTTAATTACCAAGGGAGGAATAGATAACATACCTTATGAATCACTTCCTTATGTCTTTGTTGATGCTGCTTTACTCCAATGCTCCTGTGAAATCAGATCTGTAATAACACAAATCAACTAACGTAAAAGCAAAAATAATGAAATTCAATGACAACCTAAACATGTGATCAAGGAATCATGTAGTAAAATATCAATAATTTTATGGGAAAGAGACATGCCACCGTATTATATTAATGAAAGATAGAATATACAACCGAATCGCCTTGATGTTGCAAGTTACCTTTCAGTGGCCCTTCGTTCTGACACACACATACATTCGCTCTGACCTTTTGTATGAAGATTTCTCTCAAAATCTTGATGGATGAATGGAGACCTCAAGCATCACTTGAAATAAGATTCTTCATAGTCTTCAGCCTATTCTTTCCTCAATATCTATGCTTCTTTATGCTTGTACCTCTAACCTTTTCCATGATAAGCCTATCATTATATAGGAGAAGCTAAAGTGGTTAAAGAGATGAGGATGATCACATCAAATTAGAGAAGTCAGTAGGATCGTAACCATATGGACACCACTTCATATTTCCAAAAGATTCCACTTCTAGAAGCTGCTAGAACTTCTTTCCTCTCTTAGTTTTAAAGCACCGTCGTGACTTGCCTATACATCAGACTACGAAAATCCCGTGGATTGGCTATAGTACAACATGTGGAAATTATTGATTTTTGCACTGTGTAAAGGGAGTTGCTTGCGGAGGCCTTTCAAAAATGCATCTTGCAAGGGTGGAAAGAGGTTTCTTTTCTCAGAAAAAAGATTATATTGGGAACTTGAACACACATTTATGTAATCATCATCAGGGTGACCAAAATAATGTGTAATAGAATGCCCCCCAAAGTATGAGACTAGCACTCGATATAGCCGAAATACTTTGTAAAATAAGCGTGTATGTGTCAAGAACTAGTGGCGCACCAATCAGGAACCTGCAAACAATCAAGCATCCGTACAATATCATATCATGTCTAAAGTAGGCATCCCCATGTCTAGACCGTAAATGATTGAAATCATAAATGTAGGTCATGGCCACCAATTATACAATGTGGATCCATGTCAATAAGATTCTACATAGCCACTGGGAATACACTGTGAATCCATGCATGAAAAACTCAAGTATGAACATAGCCATGAGACATACAAAGTGGATATATGTGTCAAAATAAATCACAGATACCCCGTCGCAACTTGGACCATAAATGATGAAGTCCAGGGTCTTCAATCCATCGTCCATTAGTACGATTCTAGTCACGCGATTACAGATGTTGAAGTCGAACGTGAATAGAAACCACTTGATTACCAATCATTAATGAAAACTATTAACAAGTGTGAGGGAAATCACCATTGATGTCAATGACTCCCAAGGTACCCCAATACAATCCAACAAGTGTGAATGAATGAATTGAAGTTGAACACTTGAAAAAATATCTCGATCAGGGATCAATGATGTAGATCTACTATCGAAAGTGAAGAACCTACCATTGAGGCATACAAGCTCTAAGGTACTAAATAATTTCTAAGCCTTTTTCCTGGATAATGAGCTGAAGTCAATAGGAAAAGGCTCGTCACAGGAGGGCCTTGATGTATCCCCCATCAATGACATGAAATAAGTAATAGCTTTAGGGTAGAGAAAAATACATATGTGACTTGGGACTGACACAGGGAAGGCCGACATGGTAAGAATGGACAATTACAGATGGCCAACTCAAAAGAAGGTTTCGGTTGAACTTCTCTTGAACATATGAATGAGACGACAATGATCTTGGCAGTATTGACTCAAAGATGACCCGAGATATGAACTTGCAAAAGGTCATACAAGAGACAAACAGATTACCCAACCTAGATTCAAATGACTAAGAGGGGTGTGATGTTCAAGAGCAACACTTACTGCCATTAATATAGATACAGAGACACATTCCTTTCCCAAATTCCCCCCCACCATTTCTGGCGAGTACCTCTTTATTTTTATGCAAGATTGAGGAGAATAACATATGCTTGTTGATGTAAGCTCATCCTTCAGACGAGTCCCTCAGAGTACTTTTAACAAACCCTAAGAAGGAGTGGTTCGGTCCTATATGGGCCTGTCGATGTTTGTTTAACGAGTCCAAAGATAGAAAACTCGAAGGTTTTTCATGATTATAGAGTATGGAAAAACACTTAAAAGAGAACTCTCTCAGTTCCTTTTTTGTAGAATAGTTCGACAGGAACAAAAAAGTGATAAACTATCGCCCATCAAACGTTTTCTTCAAATACTTTTACAAGCGTGAAAAGAACAAGGTTGCTTGGCAATATTTTTGTTTTTGAGGAGCATGAAAAGAGCTTAAAGAATTCTCCATAGGTTTTGTTATTTTCGTGTTACCATGACGAGTACGAAAAGATGACAAATGTATACTCGGTTATGTTCTCATTGGTTTTCGAGCCCGAGAACGAACAAAGACTATGCTCGAGGTTTTTCTAAAAAACCTTAAAAAGTAGTTGTACATGCGACAAAAATAGAATAAATCATAAAAACTGTCCATAATTCACTGTCCAAAGTCCTGAATTTCTTCCTGCAAGGAACAAAACACTTACAAGACTTTTAGAGTTAATGGGTTTTTGACCAAAATGTATTTATATAAAACAAAATATTAGAAAAAATGATAAAAAGGTAATAAATAGAAGCAAAAAGTCTTTTTCACCATTTTATTTTCACTTGGTCAAAAACTTACCAAAAACCCTTGTTTTTTACCTCAACTTCAGTGATGGATTGCGGAGGCTACAGGGGATCATTCCATGAACGTATTTCGTAAAAGAGGTAAGCATCTCATCTTCTATCTTTTCAACGGATTAATTTTTTTTTTTTGATGGTAAAAAATCAAGATTTTTTGATGATTTGGGACTGCTAGTCGTGCGTTGGGGCTGCCGTGAGTGGCCTATAACGGGCCCTATGGAAATCATCTATTTTTGCAGGTGCATTAATGCGCACTCGTGGAAATTCCACACTGTATTTGAAGTTTGGTCGCGGCGGTCGGAAAACTAAAAAGAAAATTGAACGTTGACTCAATAAAAATCCCAAAAAATGTTGAAAAGGTGTGCTAAAGATCTTCTTTGTTCCCCATGCAGGTGTTTACTTGCAAAGATGTTGGAATGGAGAGAGTGTGAGCACAAATAAGATGATATTATGGCTTTAAATGATCCAGGGACCGTGAATGCACTCCGACAATGTGGTCTATTAAAATTCTTCAAAGTTTAGGGCATGAGAGCCCAACGAAGATTACTAGAATATCTGGTTCATATGTGGGATTCAGAACAACAAGTGTTCCATGTGGGTGTTCATGTCCTCTCTTTGGATATTGAGGATATTTATTTCCTGACAAGGTTTTCACGTCATGGGGCATGCATGAATTTGACAGGTGGTCGAGGTGGTGGACTGCCCATGAGTGAGTACATTCGTGAGCATTGTGACCCTGACGCTGAAAGACGTAAAGGAAAAGTAGAAATATGAGGTGTGAGAGATTTGACCCTCAGGACCATCTTGTTTACTGTTGTACAAATGGCAGGGAGTGCTTCACCACACATGTCACTCCAAAGTTACTTCCAATACGCTATTGAATGCTTGGAGCCTCGAGTATTCAATTGGTGTGACGGTCTATTACGCAGCATGAAAACCCAACTCACGAAAAGAAAGAATAGGGACCTCAAATAGTTCGGTTATGGGTCTATTTTAGTATATTTCTTCCTCGAAAGAGTTCCACACCTACGCCTGCAGGTGGAATGGGTAATCCCAGCCCCGAAATACCCACGAATGAAAATATGGTGTGATATGATGACACGGCATGTGGTGGGCTGGATTGTGAAGCATGATGATGCATTATTCAATTGGTTGGGACCGCAAATCCTAATGATTGATGATTATGCTTATGTCAGTCTAGAATTTTGGGGTGATCCAGATTTGGTTCTCCCTGAGGGATCTCAGTCGGGAGATCTAGGTAAGAAAGGCATTTGTGTTTTTACAATGTTTTTATGAGTTTTTAAAATATTTAATGTTTTTGTGTTTCCAATCGAAAGACTAATAAAAAAAATTCGATCATGCAGATGTAGGGACACATCGACCCCTAGGGTCTTCTCCTATTCAGAGGCAAGGAGAGGCATGCGTAGTGGCTTGATGGGATGTCGAGGATTATGATGCGATAGAGCAGAACCTGGAAGGCTTGATGGAAAACATCCCTGATATATCCATCGAGGAGATCCCGAGGCGTTATCAACGCCATACTGTAGGCGTATCCAGCTCACTTAGTCGGTTACTATGCAAGGTAGCGAGAGTAGTAGTATGCTATCGCTAGAGGCATCCATGAGGCCATTCTGTAGGGGCCATGGGTTCTATATTTTGATATTTTGATCTTTAGATGAAAACTCTTTTTGTAAAATTTATATCATTATATATATACATGAGGATTTTATCAGTTTACTCTGCTCTTTGTACAATATGTGAAATGTGATTGGAATTACAAATGTCTCAAATGTCTGTCTAATACATAATTAGCTAGAGCATCAGTTAATGTATTTAGACATCTAGGAATCCGTTGATATTCAATATAATCTAAATGACGTTCCAAGAGGCGG
>JASDQU010588674.1:1234-34747 GCA_032191745.1 Picea mariana
TATATATATATATATATATATATATATATATATATATATATTACGAACAAGATTTTTATGGTAATAAGTAGTTTAAAAGTTTTATCTTTTGGTTATTTTTCGGCAACGTTTTTCATTTGATTTTGCTGGAAATTCAGTGATGAATGGTTGGATATGCAGATTTGAGTGGCTAAGTTTATATAATCTCAGTGCCTCAAGGGTTGTCAACACGTTGAATCCATTTATGCATTCATCAGTGTAATTTAAACAACAAAAAAAAATGATTTTATCCAAATTTACATTGTCGGATTCCTGCTAAAAAAAACCCAAAAGGTAGAACATTTAGCCAATGCCTTTATGATAATAGCACAAAGTCATGGAATACTTGAGGGTTCTATGCATTGGTAAGCAGACAACTGCATTTAATATTGTCAGGTACATATAGGGTGGTAAATGTGATAATGTGCCTTATGGCACTGGTAAGTGTTGACTTGAGACTCTATTATGATTGTGTTGTTTTTACAGAGCCTCAAACCTCCAAGGAACACCAAGTAATTAATTTGAATTGTCATCCCTCATGCTTGAGAAAATATGCACAACGAGACTCCTCCAAGGTTCAAAGCACAATGAAATGTTGCAACCTTAAATTGCTTTTGAAATGAATCCCATGTCACACTCTTGCTTTATTTGGCAATGATCACACTAAACAACAATCTTTCAATGCATCCCACACAGACTTAAGGCGCAGATGCATTGGTAGATATGGTGCCTGAATGAATTTTTGTCACCCATGACGTTAGTCATATCGAAACCTATAAACCCATAAGGCAATACGATATTTATCCAAATTGATCTGCCTGTACAGTGTTCACTTTCATTGTAGAAGAAGTATCGGAGCATGAGTAAGGACACTAATCAAGATGGCGGGAAAACAAAACACAGAAGAAAAAAAAATAAAAGAAGCAGATCCAATTGATAACACCTTATCAGTTGGGTTCCTTCAGCTTGTCTCACAGGTACCAATCATCAATCTTCTTCTCTCCCATTTCTGATTTCATCTTGTGCTCCTTTTGACAACATGGTTTGAGTTTGCTAATATTGGAAAGGGATATGGTAGGGTGGTTTTGGCATCGTTAACCAGAGATAGATCCTACAAATGCATACCCTGACCGCACACTATCCTATATTATTCCTGAGGTCTTCTCATTGCAGAAGCTACTGGCGTCTTTGACTCTGCCCAAGGGTAGGGTAACATTTTATATGTCAGATACACATAATAAGACAAGTGCTTGTTATGATCCCTTTTTAATTAGAACCCCAAATGATGATGACCATGATGAGACTTAGAAATAATGGAGAATTGGTTGCGGTGATTAGTTGAGGTTGGCCCCAACCGTTTCCAACCATATGTCATCATGTACTTATATCTTGTAATTCTCATTGATTAATTGACCAAATCTTGGCTTTGCTTCCCCAACCTCCATGTTTTTGGAGTCAATTTACATTCTCATTTCTTAAGTTGGTATCAGAGTTGAGAAGGAGAAATCAATGCTTCTATTTGAAGTTTGTTGTTGGAGAGTGTGTCCAGAGTGTAGAGTGGAGGAGCCCGCGTAGACGAGGTGTGAAGGAGGATCACTGCTAGAGCACCGAGATATTCGTTGGAGGGTTTTGTTGGGCCCCAACAACTCCCCCTATATTTTTACAAACTTTAAAGGGGCCCCATTAGAATCTTGATCATTATAATGAGCTACAGAATCAACCTTTTCAAATAGTTTCATACCTTGGATTGCTTTGAGAAAAACTTAAGAAATTCACTATAGTATGAGAAATTCATCACAAGAGTATATGTCAAAATTTAGAAACGAGGATATAAATCTCAATTTAAACAAAAATGTTAATTTTTATCAACTGTTTAATTTCATTTAAATTATGATTATGTGTTCATTCTTTTGCTCATTAGCAAGTTTGACAATTTTGAATAATGGTTTCAATACTTCATCAAATAATATCTTGGTTGGTTTCTCATTTTCACAAAATCGTTTGATGGGATTAATTAATTAAATTCTTTTTTCATTTTGCATCTCATTTCAAAATAAAAATAATTATCTATCATTTGCTTGATTTTGTGAAAACCCAAAATTAATTCTCATCTCCATCAACTTGAAGCTTCTATAATTTTAAGATCATATTTGAATGGAAAATATAAACAATGTTTGTTTATAACTTATAGTTAGTTTAAATTCATTTTAATTTTATTGTTCTAGTTTTATTCACAATTTTTAGGTTATTAATTTAGGTTTCCTTTTGTTTCACAAGTTTCTATTATCAGTTATTTGGTACGGATTTGATCATGGCTTGATTTTATTATCTAAATACGTTCAACATGATTGATCCAAAAATAATATTGGATTGTTGCAAATAAATTTATGAGCAACAACAGATAAAATTTGGAAATGCGTCAAGAACAGACAGATGATTTTTGCAGTACTGATTGCAGCCAAACAGTGAGGAATCTAAAGAAACGGTTGAAAAAAAATCCACAAAATGGACCCATTTAGCTTACACGCGGGTATTTTCCCAAACAAATGCATGATTTGAGAGATATCTGTGTCTATTTACGAGACAATTTTCAGGTGGCAGAAATTATTAGTGATGCCCAGAATGTTCATTCATTGTATAAATATATGAGAAAGTTCAGAGCCAGAGGGATCCAAGAAATTGACAAGAGGATTTTTATCCTTTCTCTTTTGTATATTATTTCTTTCGTAAACTTTTTTTCTTTTCAAATGGAGTAACGAATGGTTGGGATCTTTGGGAGAATGGACAAGTATTTTCAAAGAAGAATATGGAATTCAATGTTGCTTAAAGGCTTTTGTCCTGTGAGTAAAATGGTTTTATTTTCATTATAATATCTTCATATTCTTTGAATAATTGATTATGCATTGATTTAAATTAGTTTTATTTTGTTTTATTAATATATGGTTAATTGCTATCATTTATATATTAATTTTTTCAATCTTTAAGAGTCTATTATCCCAAAAGTTCTTCCTCGACCATATGATAAACATATTTTGTTGAAACTATATGAGAAAATAGTTTACTCTTTGGATTTTGTGCTTTTGTAGATTGTGCAATGTTAATATTGTTTCTCATATAATTTTTTAATATGAAACTTTATTTGTATTGAACTAGCTTTAGACTGCATATAATTTTTCATGTTATGTTTTCATTTATATGGTTTATTATCTTTTGGTTTAGTTTATATCTGTGACTGGTCATATATTCAAGTATTTTGAGTTTACATATGATGCTAGATAGCTTGTAACACCATTCCTGAGAATTGGAATTTCTTTCATTTTTAGTTATTGGACATTTCAAGGTCACAAGATATATAATTATTTATCTTTTTGTCATTATAAACTCGCTCCAGAATATGAAACACTTCCTTGAATATATTCAGGAAGTATTATGCTTTCTTTTGTCATAGGTTTACACTTGACACAGGTTAAGAGGAGCTCATACAAATAGAGAGAGATGAATTTAGCTTAGTATTGTTGATCAATGAGAGGTTAGTTGGTGTATTTCTTTCTTTTATTCATATTTGTTTATATATGAATGAGATGGTGATTATATTAATTAGATTTGATTGTTTCTATGTCATTGTTTCAATTGTATTTTTAGTTTAAAATATTTAAACATTAAAAAAAAAAAAAGATTTATGTTCCTACTTTATCTTTTTTTGAAACATTGTTATGAACATTCATTTTCGCAAGATTTCAAGTAAACCTTGTAAACGTATATAGATTTCTTATAATCATTTGTATATTCACATTTCTTTTTAATAAACATTAGTAAGTAATATATCATTTGTTAGAATCATAGATTTAGATTAGTTTATTTCTTTTACTGTTTTTAGGACTTTAGTTGGCCAACGGAGCCATTAAACCCATCGGGTCATTTCATTAGAAATGGCTTGGGTTATTTAGACAACCTCGGTCCAAATTTGACCTTCCAGTTGATGGTGTGTCACTTATGCCTGTCAACAAATGGCACTAGAAGGAGGGCCGAGGTAAATTTAAGGATTAAATGTTTTACCCCTCAGCCTTTCGTAATTCCAGATTTGTAAATTCTTCTTTTGTGTCATCTTGAAATGCACTAGATGGCAGGCCAGACTGACAAGCTGGCCTTGCAGGAGTCTTTATTTTGAATTTTTTTAATTCCCCATGGCTCCCCAAATCACTGTGTTGGAACATGATTTCCACTTCTCATCACCCAATATTTCCAATGAGACAGTCTCTCGCTTGTCCAAAATCACCTTTGATGGTGGGGGGAATGTGTCTACAAAACACCATCTTAACAAGTTTTGGTGTGAATGCATCTCGCATGATATTTCTAATTTAAAGGTTTTATGCATATTGTTCGCTTTTACTTTCAGGGGTCAGATTAAACATTGGTTTGAGTCTTTTCCAACATATCACATTATTGATTAGTTTCAGTTTAAAGATGAATTTTTAGGTTCTTTTGAAAACTATGATTACAATCAATTATGTGAATAATTTCAGACTTTATTAATCAATGACAATTCATCTCCAAAAGGATTTTCAACAAGAATCCATCATGTTCTCTATAAATTTAATCTTGATGACATGTCATTTGTACTAAATATCCTCTATGATTCTTCCATCCCTTTCATCCAGTCATATTCAATCGTGAATGATGAATTGGTTACAAATCCTATCACACAATTGCGAGAAGAATTTTATTCGTAGGATGAGAGGAATCCATCCGAAAATTTTGAACAAGCAAGGGAGGTAGAAGCTATTGAAAAGGTTCTTACTAAAAATCAAATTGGGTTTTCCTCTGAATCATTGTATACTCAGCCCTCAACCATCATGGAACAATATTTGATGTTGGGTCAAGGTGAATGTCCATATTCTTCTAACTCTTTCTCTAATCAGTACTTAAATTCAGTTATTGAAGAACACTTAGGTGATGAAAATGATCTTAAGCATTCTAACATTCCAATGAAATGAATTAGAGATGTAGATATGCAATTGGAAGAAGAAACCTTAAACCTTCATCCATAGATCATACCTTATCCACAAGAAATATTAGATGTTTGTCATGAATGTTTTGAATTATCTATCATACAAGAGACAAATTCAAATGATCATATTATGTTGAAGAATTTATCACCAAAACAGAGTGAAAGTTTTAAGGAAAGTGAAGAAGAATGTATTGAGAATACCATTCCTAAATATCATAGCTCAAGAGATTATTTTCATGATTCCTTTTACTCTTTATATCCTAATCTCTTATTATATTCTTGTGGGCATGATACTTTACCCACGGTATATTACTCTTTTCTGTCACAATCAGATCTTTTCGATATGCCAAGATTTGGTGAAATTAATTCCAAACATAACATTTATGAAGTCGGATTTGATTCTCTTTAACTTTCATCACTTGCATGGAAAAAAGACATGTTTCAAGATTATTTTACACGATTTATTTTTGAAAAAGACAATGCACTCATTCTTATGGAGATCGAATATTCTACATTGCATATTTGTTCTTTGATTAGTTCAAATTTTAATGTTAATGCTTCACATTTTGAAACGATCAATATCATCAAAGGAAGCATTCAAACCAATAATCTCATTGATGTCATGAATCCTCTTATGGTGTGTTCCCCATTGATATATCCATTTCATCGAAGTCGTAGTTTGCATCCTAATTTTTATGACAGGATCTTAGAATAGCTTGAAGATTTGTATCTAAAAAATATTCATAATAAAGATAAAGTTGTGCTTTCTTTGTTTCTACCTAAATATCTAGGAAGTAAGCATGACACGACTTTTTTAGATCCTGCATGTGAATATATTGATGAACACTTGAAGAATTGTCAGGAGGATGGGGCATTTCAGCCTTGGTTGATGGTTATGTCAGATCACCATAATATTGACAAGTTTTTCAAACTTACTTACACTCTTCCATGCCATTATGATCCATATCATGACAAGATTGCAGAATGGTTGGAGGATTCATACATCAAGAAGTTTCAAAGGAATGGTAAGGTCGTGCCTATTTTTTTTTTAAATGAATATATAGAAGGTAAACATGACATATTTATTTTGTATCTGCAAATACTACATTCTTTTATTCTGATTTTTGACTTTCTATGCCTTGCAGGATTGAAGATGCTCTTGTGGTTGCACTGGAAATACGATACTTAGCGTTTTGATATATTTAGTAGTTTAGAGTAGGTTTCCTTTAGTTTTATTACTCACTGTTTCTATTTTTAGTAATGTAGTTATGAACACAAGTGGGTACACCAAGAGAACCATAATATGAATGTTGTCATGGAATTCCACTTTAAATCTTTTTCTCTCTGCTTTTCGTTGAATATTTATTTTTCAAAAATGTAGTAGCATCATGAAAATTTTAAATGGAAAGTAAAGAGATAAGAAAATTTGAACTGTCAATTCAACCCTGACCCAAGGTTCCACGAGTAGCACTGCACTCATATTAATAAGAATTTTTCTATGTTCTTTTAGACTCTTTTATTTTTAATAATAATGCTTGGTCAAAGTAACATCTCATGCATCACTATCTTAAGAAAAGAACTTGCTCGCACATGATATTTTATATGATTTAGTTTTTCCTTTATTTTAGAGTGATATGCTAGTGGATCCAAAAGCTCAAGTTTATCTTTGGCCAAAATTGTTTTCTGAAAAGTTTTCTTTTGTTGTTTTGATTTTGTGTACTTCTGATTTTGAATCCCATTAATAAAATTTGATTTGTTTTTTTTTTGTTTTTTATTTTCTTTGATTATTTTGAATGAGTTTTCTTCTTGTCTGTCCTTTTGAATCAATATATTTCTGATCAAAGAGCGATTGTCGAAGGAAGCATTCATTTTAAGACTTTTGTTTTTCAAGCAATTTGAAATAATTCAAAAAGGTCCCGATATTAAGATATAGCTCAGATAAATGATTTTTAAGTCAATTGTCACTTTCGTTTTGTCCTCAAATTTTCTTTTCCAGAGTATTACACTAGAGATGTGGTTTAAATCTTTGAGAATTACGATGTTCTTTAAACTTTTTACGCCATCCATATTATTAAGGAATCACTTTCAAGTGCTTCCCCATTCTCTAGATGATTTCTTAAATGAAATCTAAAATCTTTAAACCATGATAAAAAACTTTCAGTTTTGAAAGAAAATAAATAAACTATTCACATGTATTGCAATTAACCTCCAGTGTCACCCCGCTCTCTTTGTCATCAATAAATTTGTAATTGTATTATTATTTAAAAATGGCATAAGAGGGTTGGAAGCACTTAAGTGTGGGAAGTGTGTGTAAACCCGCTGGGGTACTGAACAGGCTCACCGACAATGGGTCAATGCGCACATGATACTAAGACAACTTCGTTGGGGTACTGAATAAGCTTGCTGACAACAAAGCAATGTCGGGTCAAGAGGTAGGAGGTATATGATTTCAAATTAACGTTTATGGAAGTATACATCATCTAGATACAACTATTGGATGGGATTAAAGCATTTGAGTGGCTTAAATGACATCCATGCCGAGGTTATGGACGTCTGCTGGTAGCAATGGCTCTGTCAATGGTATTGAAGTTCTTTTATAAACATCATGATTCTTTGATTAAGACATTATTTAAGGTTATAATCCCCTTCAAAGCAAATTCTATTGTCTGGTTATAACATTGAGCTTATCCTAATACTATATGGTCTCAGAGTGAAATTATTTCAGGGAGCTTAAATCCTTTTTCAAGTCTTATTATTTTCTTCCTAAGATGAAATCTTACCAGATCAGAGATAAATGCTTCACCCAGTAAGTCGCCATTTGTTGGGCCCCAACAACGCCCCCTACGTTTTTACAAAATTTAAAGGCCCCCCATTAGAATCTTGATAATTATAATGAGCTACAAAATCAACGTTTTCAAATAGTTTCATACCTTGGATTGCTTTGAGACAAACTTAAGACATTCGCTATAGTATAAAACAGTCATTACAAGAGTATATGTCAAAATTTAGAAACAAGCATAGAAATCTCAATTTAAACAAAAACGTTAATTTTTATCAACTGTTTAATTTCGTTTAAATTATGATTATGTGTTCATTATTTTTCTCAATAGCAAGTTGTTCATTATTTTTCTCAATAGCAAGTTTGACTATTTTGAATAGTGCGTTCAATACTTCATCAAATAATATCTTGGTTGGTTTCTCATTTTCACAAAATCATTTGGTGGGATTAATTAATTAAATTATTTTTTCATTTTGCATCTCATTTCAAAATAAAAATAATAATAAAAAAATAATTATCTATCATTTGTTTGATTTTATGAAAACCCAAAATTAATATCTTTCTCCTCTCCATCAACTTGAAGCTTCTAGAATTTTAAGATCATATTTGAACGAAAAATATAAACAATGTTTGTTTATAACTTATAGTTAGTTTAAATTCATTTTAATTTTATTGTTCTAGATTTTGTTTTATTCACAATTTTTAGGTTATTAATTTAGGTTCATTTTTGTTTCACAAGTTTCTATTATCCGTTATTTGGGACGGATCTAATCATGGCCTGTATTTGGAAATGCGTCAAGAACAAACAAACAATTTTTGTAGGACTAATTGTAGCCAAACAATGAGGAATATGAAGAAACGGTTGAAAAAACATCTCCAAAATGGATCCATTTAGCTTACACGTGGGAATTTTCCCAATCAAATGCACAATTTGAGAGATATTTGTGTCTATTTACGAGACAAATTTCAGGTGGCGGAAATTATTAGTGATGCCCAGAATGTTCATTCATTGTATAAATATATGAGAAAGTTCATAGCCATAGGGATCCAAGAAATTGAGAGGAGGATTTTTATCCTTTCTCTTTTGCATATTATTTCTTTTGTAAACTTTTTTTCTTTTCAGATAGAGTAACGGATGGTTGTAATCTTTGGGAGAATGGACAAGTATTTTTAAAGAAGAATATGGAATTCCAGGTTGCTTAATGGCTTTTGTCCTGTGAGTAAAATGGTTTTATTTTCATTATAATATCTTCATATTCTTTGAATAATTGATTATGCATTGATTTAAATTAGTTTTAGTCTATTTTATCAATACATGGTTAATTGCTATCATTTATATACTAATTTTTTCAATTTTTAAGAGTATAATATCTCAAAAGTTCTTTCTCAACCATATGATGAACATATTTTGTTGAAACTATATGATAAAACAGTTTACTCTTTGGATTTTGTGCTTTTGTAGATTGTGCAATGTTAATATTGTTTCTCATATAAATTCTGAATATGAAACTTTATTTGTATTGAACTAGCTTTAGACTGCATATAATTTTACATGTTATGTTTTCATTTATATGGTTCATTATCTTTTGGTTTAATTTATATCTATGACTGATCATCTATTCAAGTATTTTGAGTTTACATCTGATGCTAGATAGCTTGTAACACCATTCCTAAGAATTGGAATTTCTTTCATTTTTAGTTATTGGACACTTCAAGGTCACAAGATATAAATTATTTGTTTTTCTATATGAAACACTTCCTTGAATTTCTTCACGAAGTATTATGCTTTATTTTGTCATAGGTTTTCACTTGACACAGGTTAAGAGGAGCTCATACAAATACAGAGAGATGAATTTAGCTTAGTATTGTTCACTGAGAGGTTAGTAGGTACATTGTTTTATTTTATTCATGTTTGTTTATATATGAATGAGACAATGATTGCATTAATTAGCTTTGATTGTGTATGTGTCATTGTTTCAATTGTATTTGCTTAATATTTATTAGTTTAAAATCTTTAAACATTAAAAAAACAAAAGTATTTATGTTCTTACTTTAAACATTATTAGGAACATTCATTTTCCCAATATTTCAAGTAAACCTTGTAAATTGTATATAGATTTCTTATAATCATTTGTATATTCACATTTCATTTTAATAAACACTTGTAAGTAATAAATCATTTGTTAGAATCATAGATTTAGATTAGCTTATTTATTTTACTAGGACTTTAGTTGGGTAACAGAGCCATTAGTCACGTCCTTTAATTCTCATTTCATTCCAAACGACACACCATCCGGATCCGGATTTGACTTTCCATTTGATGGTGTGTCACTTATGCCAATCAAAAGGTTCAAAAATTGTTGTTTGCTGAAGGAGCGTCCCTCCAGCATCCAGCCCAGTCTCCAATAGAGATTTCTTTAACTGTTGCGCACTTCCAATCCTTTCAACTCTGTCCGAGAGTATGTGAGACATCACCTGCTGACATCAACGAGATCATTGCCTATATTAGAGAGGCGAATCGCTGAAGTGAGATTACGGAAGAGGTCGATTTCTCCATTAGTGGTCTACGGGATCGTTGTTGTTGGATATTCAGTGCTGGAGTCGTTGTTTGAAGAATCAATGTGTTTGTGTTTATCACTGAGCGTTGAGAAAGTGTTCTATTAGATCTGATATAACATTGGGCGTTGAGAAGGCGGATCACTTGGTACATGTCTGAGAAGATAGATACCTGTCTGGATTCTCGATAGTCTATCTCTGGTAGCACAGAGGAGAGGCGTATCATTGTCTGTACGCAAAGAGGAAGAGCGTCGAGTTGTTGTGTGAGAGTTTGGAAAATAAGGTCCACGCACATGATGAGTAGTAACTCTATAAGTCACTTTAGTTATAGCGCCATTGATCAGGTGGTGAGTGGAATCAAAGAGAAGGCAAGAGGGTCCATGCACCTGGAGGGTACAAGAGTAATGTAAAAGTGGGTTGTTGTTGTCCTGGTGTAAGAGGGCATGTACGATATTCATGGTGGCCAGGGAAAGAATAGAATGCTCAAACATTGTCAAATCGAGCCAGTGTAGAGTTGATTTTTGAGTTAAGAGATGAGGCATGCTGGATGCCATAGCCACCTGCGTTGAAGTGTTGCGGATGCACGCAGCGAGAGCCCGTAGAAAAAGTATTGTCCTTGGAGAGGCGATTCCATCTTCTCAGGTGTGAAAGGGCTACGAAAGATCCATTGTTTTCCTTTGAGAGTGGAAGTGGATGGATTAGAGCGATGGCAAGATCTACAACTCCTATCAAGGAGGAGAAAACCACTACGTGAGAAAATCGAAGGAAACCGTTTGGAGGAGATCTGATCGTTATTGTTGGAGATCAGTCTGTCAGAGTGTGCGCATGTGTGGNGGTCGCTCAATAGAGAGGGTGCACTTGCCTCGATTATGCACCTGCCCAAGCACCAAAGATCGTCCAGATCGTAATTGAAGGTTGTGAAGTATTAAATTTGTAGTTGTCCGAATTATCTGAATCTGTAGCTAATCTGATCTGCAAAACTTATTGGCGTCGAAGTATCAAGTACGGATAACATTTTTTTTGTTTTGGATGTAAGAATTGTAGTGAACGAGTGCGGTATAAAATACAATATTGAGAATAATTTTTCAGTGTTGGCATATGCAAAAGTTTCTCTATATGTTGCATCAATTCTCCTTTGTATAGGGCCCAAAAATCTTAGGTTTGTGAACCGTGATCGCCAGAATACCAAAAGGTTGTATGGTAATACGTGATTTGGCGCATTTAAAGAAACTCGTGACTTGGGATACACAGCGCGAGGGGGGAGACATATCGAAGAGAAGGGGAAGCAAGACATTTGCAGAGAAAGCCTTGAACAAGAACACAATCTGCAACATACACATTGTGTATCTCCTTCCTCGAGCACTTAAATAATCAGGGTTGGACGATATTTATTTTCTTATCTGAGGTGGATAATCTCTTGAACACTTGTTGGGATTGCCACTTAGCTTGTTTACTTTAGAGGGGTTTTGAGAAAATGGCTATGATGTTGACGGATTTGAGAAATCGCCCTCTGGAGCAATGGCAGGTTACAGAATTGAAAGATGCACTCCAGAGGCGAAAAATAACAACAACTAAAGATGTGAAGGATGATTTGGTTAAAATGCTCAAAGAAGCCATCCGTAATGACGGTGAAAATGCCAATTTTAGTAGAAGTCAACAGACGGATTTTGGTATGAATGACAACAATGATGGTGGTTCTGTTCATGTTGAAAACCCCAAAAACAATGAAGTGGAATCTGTTATGTTTCATGAAAACCAAATCCCCAATAGAAAAGATGATGACGATGAAAAATTTCAAAACCTCAATGATGGAGTTGTGAAAGGAGCAATAAATGATTCCAATGAAGACCATGAAGACTTTGATGAAATATATAAAATATTGATGCCAAATTAGTCATTCTTCTCCAGTATAAATTATGAATCTTGGGAAACTGAAATGAAAAAATTATTATGGTTAATAGATTTATTGCATTATAATCATGAAGGTCATGTCAGGTTTTATGATAAAAGAAAAGGTGAAATATCATTACAATTTATTATGTCAGCATTGGATGAAAACATCTTGTCTAGTATTTTGCATGAGTTTGGTAAAATGAGTAGTCCGAAAATATTTTCGAATATTCTTGAAATGAAGTACAATATGAAGTGGAGGGAGAATGTTGCAATTGATGAAGGCATTATTGTTGAAAATGATGATAGTTTTGAAAGCTTTGTAACTGAAATAGCTACTGAAAATGGTAACATTGAAATTGCAATGATTAATGAAGAAAGTGTGTCTGACAGTAAAGTCGAATGTCATAGTAAGGAAATTCCCTATGATGCAGTACTTAGTGATTTGGTGAATTCAACTGAGATTGATGATGGAGATGAATGTGTCACTATTGATGAACCCCTGTGTGAATATTTGGTAAATTTAGTTAAATATGATGATGAAAAATTTTCAAGTGAATGCATGTTCCAAATTCTACAAGAGAAGAAACTCATAGATGAATTATGAAGTGGAAAAGTAATCTTGATTGCATAACAGGGGGATGAAACTACAACCAGGAAGATTGTAGCAAAAGAAGCAACAAAAGACAACGAAGAGAAATCAAATGAAGTGTCAAAATTTTTTGAAGAAGAATTAATGTTTCTTGAAGAATGACTTGAAACACCATGTTTTTATGGACAACAGATGATAGAAATGAAGAATAAATAAATGATGAAGACGACATAGAATGGAAAGCAATAGTGGATACACATGAAGAATTTCATGGCATTATGATGCATTGGAGTCATGAAGAAATTATATTTTACTATGAGTTAATGTTGCAACATTCCATTGAACAGGGAATATATGATTGTGGCCAAGCATGGAGGCCAACTATCAATGAAACTTTGGAAGAATTTATAGATATTGAAGAAAAATCTAGGACAGTAAAGTTGCAACCAAGTTCTAGAATGAAGGAGAACATAATGAAGATTAAAGTGGAAAATAAAACAAGTCATAAAGTCTTCAAGATCTGGAGCACGAAACGGAAAAAGCTCCATCTCCATCACTATCTACCAATAATAAAGGTCAAAATGGAATTGCTAGAGTCAAGCCTTACTGAGACTTAGAACAACATGCATGTTACTTATGTTAGGAATTTGTAGTGTAGAGAATCCATTTCTCCATTAAATGGGAGACTTTGAAATAATGGAGAATTAGTTGCGGTGATTAGTTGAGGTTGGCCCCAACCATCCCCAACTATTTCCAACCGTATGTCATCATGTATTTATATCTTGTAATTCTCATTGATTAATTGAACAAAGCTTGGCTTTGCTTCCCCGACCTCCATGTGTTCGGAGTCAGTTTGCGTTCTCATTTCTTAAGTGTGTGCAACTGATAGGTACCTGGATATGCATGGACTTTGGACGGAGGAGTAGGCGGAGCCGTGGAAACCCATTTTCAATGGCGTCCACAAGAAAGGATGCATTTTATTCTATCATATTTGGCACACTGAAAGGGCCTCCCATGTGGGTAAGTATCTATGCTTTGCATTGCATAGCTATCCATTAATTCCTTTCATGTACCCACTTGACGGATCTGTGTGGATTGGATTGTGTTGATTTTCCTTCAAAGCACGATTCCCACTCTAATGCCACAGTTTGTTAGCTTTATTTTTCCATGGAATATTATAATTAAAAGTGGGAAGTGGCAACTCTTAGTCTATTTCCCTAATAAATTTGCATTGGGGGAGGTTTTTCATGGATGTAATAATATGTTTTTTAGTAGAAAATTTGTTGTCAGTTTCTTTGAATTGATATGGCTGAGAAGCTCTATGAAATGCATATTATCAACCAAAAGTTCAAGGTCTTGTTTCATCCACAGATCGAAAGATCAAAAAATATTATGGGGACAACTTATCTTACCCAGCAGAGATGTTGTAGATTATTCTCATCCTCGAGCTCTAAAAATTGAGGAGATTCCATAGATTATTAATGACTTCCTTCTTGCCATCAGAAATGTGATGAAAGAAGGTGACAATTCTTAAAGAAATCATAAATTTGGCCTTTAGATATTTGCACCCATAGTACATAGGTTACAGGAACTGTCTTTACCCAAAGAAGAGCCTGAGTTGTTTTTTCATAAAAGACCATAGGGAATTTATTTTCCTAAGAAGGAACTCTTTATTTATTTTATCTTATTTATATATAGATCATTGATAACTTTGAATATAATCGAACCGAATCGAATCAATTTTCATTACATCAAAATATTGATTTTGGTCGAATCAAAATATAGATTTTCGTCAAATAAATAGGGAAGTGATACCTTTTTCCATTCATATTTTTTATGGCTTTGTGTCAGTTTTGATGGTATTGAAATTCATAGTGCTCATGGATATCTTCTTTACCAGTTTATGAAAGACAATATAAATAATAGGGCCGATCGATATGGTGGGACATTGGAGAATCGGTGCAGGATTTTCTCAGATTTACAATGCGCAGACAAACTCTGTGAATGTAGTTGCAAAGATTGCGCACTAAAAAACATAGTTTCTTAACTCTTAGGGCTTATTGCACAGTTTATAGACTGTAAGATTTACTTTGGGTTGTGATAGTAACATTAAATAAAATAATTTCTTTGCACTGTGATAATCTTTAACACTTAAACTCACAAACAGAGCAAAACTCAGAAATAATCATGAAAATGCCAACACAAAAAATACTTGATATATATTAAGAACTGGCGTTGTGCACTAGTATAGAATATAATAACTATGTCAAGCTTTAGCTCCAACAATTTCTGAATAACTTCTGCAAACTTGAAAAACCAGAGCTTGAGCTCTCAAACTTCTTAACTCCTTACACAGTTGATGTTGCTTCTCTTTATAGACTATTACATACTCTTTGTTCTATCCTATCGACTACTTACAAACTCGAACATATATAGAAAAAGACCGAGACTTACTATAGAATTAAAACTGACTCAAACAATTAAGACGGGGTAAAATCATCAATCTGGGTAGCACTTTTGTGACAATTGGGTCTCCAAAATTTTTAGCGGCAATTTTTCGGCCGAATAAATATTGTTTTCGGCCGAAATATTTTTCGGCTGAAAATTTTCACGTCAAATTTAACGGTGCCCTCGAAATTCGTGTACAACGTTTTTTGGATGAATTATTTTCCCGTGGTAAGCATATTTCGGCCGAAACGTTTATTTTTAACGGATTCTGTTAAAAACTAGGTTTCGGCCGAAAGAATATTTCGGCCGAAAACTTGAAAATGGGACTGTTTGCAGGAAACTACAAATTCTCTCCATCTTACTTCATCTTTGGAGGTAGTGGACTCCTACAAATACTCAGAATTTAGTTTGAGAAATGATACCAACATTTTTAAAATTGAGTCTACTTTCAATCGGTATAATTTGTTTCCATTTTCATTGTTTTTATCTAATTTTATTTAATTTTATAAAAAAATCACTAAATAATATTTTTAGGTGAGATTATGATTCGGTGAAATGAAAAATCCATATCTCTAAAAATACACAACCGAAAATTATGGAAAATTTATATTCATAATTGTTAAACTGTTCTCTTCAAAAGGGTACTTTTAGATTTTAATTTTAAGTAAAAATTAAGATAGATACAAGGTGTAGAAAAACACGTTTTTAAAATCTGCAATGTTTTCATCTTGGTCAACTTAAAAAAATTCTAGAAATTATAATATCCATCCGTTAGATTCAAAATTATAGTCATAATAAAATAGAGTCTCTCTAGATTGTTGCAGTATATTTCATTTCTTAAAAACATAAGTTTAATAATAGATACATTGTTGTGGAAAAAAATAACCCATTATCATTCCTTTCATTTTTAAGGAACATATTGTTAAACAATTGTCAAATTGACATATCAAATCTTGATAAAAAAAAATTGAAAAATAGTCATTAGAAATATAACAAAATTATTTACAAGTTTTGTTTTTATCGTAAAGTGAAATTCTAAATAAAAAACAATACTTTTGTATGCCGGAAGTTGAAGAACTTCTGAAAATACAGTTTTTTTGGTCATAAAATAAGCAAAAATGTTACCCATCTTCATGATTTTTCGATTGAATCTTATATGCATAACAGAGTTTGAGAGAGATAAAAAAAATTGGTTCATTAAACAAACTCCTAATATCACTTCTCCTTTCTGTGTTTGACAGACTAAATGACTTTGTTTTCTGTGATATACAGAGTCTATGTAAGGGTGAAGCTCACGACTTGTAATTAATATTTCCAACACTCCCCCTTAATTATATGTAGGTGAGATTACAAAATACAAAATTTTACATCAAAAATTGAGTTGTAATGAACTATCAAACATATATTACGGTGTCGACTCCTAGACAACTACAAAGTTTCTGAAATGCATCCCTTGCCAAAGCTTTTATAAATATATTTGTGACTTGTTCTTTACACCTACAAAATTCTAAACAAATTTCTTTGTTATTCACTAAGTCTACAATAAAATGATACCTTGTATTAATGTGTTTGGTTTTCTTGTGAAACACATGATTCTTTGACAACATGATGGCAGAATTGTTATCACAAAACCCTATAGTTGTTTCTTGTTGTCTCTACAACAAATCTCTTAACATTCTTCTGATCCAAATTGTTTGACAAGGTGCACTTGTAGCCATGATGTACTCATCTTCAACTGAAGAAAGAGTCACAATGGGTTGCTTCCTTGATGCCCATGATACTATACCTGTTCCAAAATGAAATGTGTACTCAGAGGTACTTTTTTTGTCATCTATGTTGCCTCCACGATCACTGTCAGTGTATCCAATAAGTTTGAAATCTTCTGAAGTAGAATATAAAATGTCAAAATCTTTTGTTCCATTCGCATATCTTAGAATCATTTTTCATGCCTTCCAATGTGATTCTTTTGGAGTTTCCATGAACCTTGAAATTAAGCTCACTCCATACAAAATATCAGTCCTTGTTGTTAGATAGATAAGACAACCTACCATCTTTTTAAACAGTGTGGGATCCACCTTGGACCCTTCATCTTCCTTGATTAACTTAAATCTTGTTATGAAAGGTGTTGGGGATGCTTTGGAATTTATCATGTTGAATCTTTTCAAAATTTCATGCGCATATTTAGATTGTGAAATAAATATAGCAACTTTAGACTAGTGAACTTCAATACCCAAAAAATATCTCATAAGTTCTAAATTAGTCATTTCAAATTCACCCTTCATGAGTGACTTAAATTCTTCTACACAAAAATCACCTGTAAAAATCAAATCATCCACATATAATCAAACAAGTAGCATATTACCTTGTTGATTTGCTTTGATGTACAGTGTTGTCTTACATTCACTTCTCTGAAATCCATTATGAGTAAGATAGGAATCTATGTGTAATATTCCCTACCAAATTGTTCTTGTGTTTGGTTGTTATTATGTTAGGAGTTTAGAGCTCTTGGTTTGGATGTGAGAGTTCTTTTAATTAGTGAAACAATAATTCTGATCTAGTGACAATATTCAGAAATATAGCACATATAACTCATTTCTGGCTGTTCATTATTTAATAGCAATTGATTGTAAAATAATAGCATTAATCAAGATAGAGAATAACATGTAAGAGGACCTGGATTATTTCTATAGGTTATTTCTCATGCAATAAAAAATATAAGCATAAATGTATTACAACACCCTTTTATGAGAACAACTAGGTCTGAAAACGATTATTAAGTGCCTAATAGATAAGAGAGATGACTACTAATGCACCAAACATGATTACTACCCCTTGCATAAGAGATCTCTGCCACAAAATACTCCTTAACAACCTACGTATGGGTTGTTGTAGTGAACTTTGCTCCCATCTAAAGACACCAATTATGTAAATGGAAATGCAGACCCAAAGGGGCATGAACAAAAACATCTCAATGATAAAAATATAGTATGTGGGTATCAACCTCAGCTTTACTCCACCCAGTTGTCTCAAATCACCCCAACTTAAGGAAAAAAGAGCCACAAGGGATGTTCCCTTCCTCACTCAACTCGACATCAAGGGAAATACTACGACCCAATGATAAAAGACAAGTTCCCACATAGCACAGACTTGTACCACATAAGGATATGCACCCAACATGGCGGTAGTGCACCCAAAATGAAAAAAATCAGCCCCCAAAATGGAAGACTCGACCTCCACTCTCTAAAAACTCACTACTTCAGTACCCACTGATTTGTTTGAGATCTGGCTCACCTTCCTTCCTTCAATTGACCTCCACAATAAAGAAGTCCCTTGTTATCAAGACAAATCCGGCTACAACGAAACTAATTGAAGAAATATAAAATGATCTCTTCTTCTAAGCTGGCTAGGGTGTATCATTGCAACACAGAAACTAGTAAACAAAAAAGGGTTTCCAAAAACCATAGAAAACTCTCCAAGAGTTCTCCAAATCTAGTTTCTCAATGAGAAAATGCAATAATGATGATAGACTTCTCCTATCCCATTTTTTTTTTTATACTTCTAACTTGATCTTTTATTTCCTTCTCTTATGAATGTGGGATAATAACCTCACTTGAATTTTTTGTTGTTCCTCGTGTTCCCTTGATTATTTTATTCTCTATCCCATGAGAACTCAATTATCTTAGTAGAATTATCTCTTAGAGAGATTAGGAAGATGGGTACATTACAGTCCTCCCCACCCAAGATTGCTTTCCCTCAAGAAATATTAATCTTGTATGTTGAATTAATTTCTCTCCTTCCCATGTAGCTTCCTCAATAGGAATATCCTTCCATTTGACAAGGTACTCCCTGACAGTTTGATTCTTTAGATTCTGCTCTCTGATAACCAAAATATCCTTAGGAACAAAAATCGACTGCCTCTCTTCATCTAGTGGTGGTAACTCAATAGAGGTGGCGATATGTTGTCCCAATTCCTTCTTGAGACATGAAACATGGAAGACATTATGTATTTTTCATCCCTCTGGAATCTCTAGCTCGTTTGCCACCTCTCTTATGTGCCTAGAAATCTTGTAGGGTCCATAGAATCTTGGTTTCAATATTTATACTCCCTTCATCTTAAGTGACAACTGCCTATAGGGTTGCAAACATAGGTACACTAAGTCCCCGAACTCAAAGCTACGTTCCACTCAATGCCTACTTGCATAGACCTTCTGTTGATTCTGAGTCATTTGCAATTTTTTCTTAAGGGTTCATAGAATATCCTAACTCTCCTAAATCCAATACTTAGCTTTAGGTTCTTTACTGTCTCCAAAAACCCAATCTGAAAATGTAGGAACAACATATCCATACAAATCTCGGAAGGGTGTCATCCCAATCAACATGTGATAGGTTGTATTGTAGCAGTGCTCGCCCAAGTGTAGCCACTTTATCCAGGTTTTATGTTGGCCTGACACATTATTCCTCGGATATCCTTCAAGCCATTTATTCACAACCTCATTCTGCCTATCTGTTTGAGGATGGTAGCTCATGCTAGGTGTTAGTTATGTACCAACTAACTTGAAAAGATCCTACCAAAATCATCCAATTAACTTGCTATCTCTATCACTAACAATAGTTTTTGGCAACCCATGCAATCGTAATACCTCTCTGGAGAACAACTTTGCTACATGTGCCGCAAAATACTTGAAGGGTATGAAAAAAAAATGTGCAAACTTCGTGATCCTATCGACCACCACATAAATACAATCTTTTCCCTGCACTTGGGGAAACCCTGTGATGAATTCCATAAAGATGCTTTCCCATTTTCGTTTTGGGATGGGAAGTGGTTGAAATAATTTGGTTGGTTGAGTATGCTCCACTTTTGTTTGTTGGAAGACTTTGAATTCCCTCATGAATCTCAACACATCCATCTTGATGCCTTTCCACGTAAATATTTCCCTGATCTACCTGTAGGTTTTCAAGTACCCAGGGCATCCTGCCAAAGGTGAATTGTGTGCTTCCTGCATGATTTTTTCCTTCAGTTGAGATTTTTCCACTAAATAGATCATGTCTTTGTAATAAATTATGTCATCCATAAATCGGTACCAATCATCTTGGATCTGACCATTTAGGATCTCACAAGAAAATCTATCCTTGGAGTGTTCTACCAACATGAGATATTTCCAATCAACTGAAATATCCATGGGGGAGAGAGAGGATGGTACTCTGGAAAGGGAACTGACCACCAAGCTGTGCTTTCCATTCATGTATTCAATATTTAAATCATATGCTTGAATTTTATTGATCCACTTCTATTGCCTCTCACTCAATTCTTTCTGCTCCATGAGGAACCTCAGGCTGTTATTATTTGTCATCAATTTGAACTCCCCACCAATTACTATCTGAATTTGGACAATGCATGTATAATAGCCAACATATCCTTGGCATATATTGAATAATGTCACTCATACTCCCTAATCTTATGTCCCTCAAAAGAAATAGGATGATTATTTTGCATCAACATGGCTCCTATCCCTATCCCTGAAGCATCATGCTCAAGAACAAATGGTTGAGTGAAGTCTAGTAAGGATAACACAAGTCATGAAATCATTACATGTTTCATTTTCTCAAATGTCATATGCACCTCATATGTCCAACTAAAAGATCCTTTATTAGTGATATCTGTAAGAGGTGTCTTCAACTGTGTGAACCCCTAAACAAATTTTCTGTAATAAGTACAGATCCCTAGGAGGATTTTCAATTTTGTCAAATTTATGGGGGGTAGCCGACTCTATAATTTCTGTGATTTTCTCCAAGTGTACCTGGACACCATTTTCCCTAATCACATGCCCCAATTAAAGCATCTTAGTCATGGAAAACTCACATTTGGACTCCTTTATGTAGAGATGTTACTCCTCCAAAATCCCCAATACCTAATCCAAATGCCTAAGATGATCCTCCCAATTCCTGATATAAATGAGAATATCATCAAAGAAGACCAACAAAAATTTCCTCAACTTCTTATTGAACACATGGTTCATGCATGATTGGAATGTAGCAGGGGAGTTGGTTAGCCCAAATGACATAACCATGTACTCATAATGCCCATAATGGTATCAGAAGGCATTCTTCTGAATGTCATGCTCTCGAACTCAAATCTGGTGGTATCGTGAATGAAGATCGATCTTCGTGAAACATTTTTCTCCCCTCAACTCATCCATTAGTTCATCGATCCTTAGAATTGGGTACCTTTTCTTTATGTTTTTCTTGTTAAGTGCTCAGTATTCAATGCACATCCTCATGGAACCATCCTTTTTCTTAAACAATATCACTGAAGAGGCAAAATGGATAGAACTAGGCTGAATGTGACCCATCTTTAACAAATCCTTGATAGTTTTTTCTATCTCATCTTTGTACATATTGGGATGGCGGTAAAAATTGGTTATGACAGCTTGAACCCCTTCTTCTAATTATATAATATGTTAAAATCCTCTATCTGGGGGTAGTCCTAGAGGAATGTCAGAAAAACCATCTTATTTTTGCGAAGCAATCCCCGAACATCATCTGTATACTATCGAGTTCGATCTAGTGGATCTATGTCTCCATGCTGCATCATTGCCTCCATACTCTGAGATGACACAATCTTGGGTGGATACTAGTGCATAGCCTGTAAAACCACATTTTTTCCATATGGTCCCATGAACTCCATTTCCATAGTCCTCTAATAAGTAGTGTATTTTCCAATGGAGTATAACCATTGAACTCTAAGCACCACATTAGTGTGTGGCACATACACCACAAATAAATCATCTCTCGGCGTATAATTCTCCATGGTTATTTTCAACTTGGGGATCCATCTAGTGCACTCCATTTTATAGCCTCCAGGTATGATCATGGTGAATCCCTCAAAATCCTTCGTTAGAATCTCTCACATGTCCACCAAAGCTACATCTATAAATTTGTTGGATACCCCACTATCAATCAACACTATAACCATGTGCCCCTACAAGACTCCTTGGACTCTGAAAGTGTGGCACCTAGGAAGTCCCAACATGGATGCCATAATAGGGCCCTTAGCCCCAGCATGTGATCTCTCCTCACCTGATGTTTGGTGTCCCTTTTCTTTTTCCTTCTACTCTTCTTTATCATCACTATCACTGTTCGAATAAAACTCAATATAATGAGCCTTGTCGGTCTTGTCTTTCTTGGAACGCTTGTGCTCTAGTACCCATGACTCCTAACAAATAAATAATAATTTCTTCCTCCTTATCTCCTTTCTTGTTTCTTCATCCATCTTTGGCTTCCCAGCCCAATCCCTTTGAAATGGTTCAGTTTCCTTGCTCTTTTTTAGGAAGGTGGGTTTCGAAGGAAACCTACTCTTAGGAACAACATCCTGCATGTCCCTAGTATGACTTATGGCATCCTAAAAATTGGTGGGTTTGTAGGCCTTCACCCATCCGTGTAATGGCTCTGATAGCCACTCAAAGAAAAACATCACCAAGAGTGCCTTAGATATGCTTGTCACCATCACTTCTAATCTCTAGAACTCAAAGGTAAATGCCTTTGGGCTAACTATCTTTTTGAGTTGAGCCAGCTCTTGAAAATTAATCTCTGGGTATTTCATGTCAAACTTCTCAATGATCCTCTGTGTGAAATAGAGGTATGAAGTGATGCATAAATGACCTAGTGTTACTAAACCATGGTACAACCACTCATGGGATTCTTTGTCGAAATGCAGGGTGGCAAGATTAATAGCATTGGTTTCAGCCATTTTGTTGAGATGGAAATAAGTGTCCAACTTTTGCACCCATTCTCTAGTAGTGCATTTTGATGACCCATCAAGGTTTGGAATGGTCACTTTTCCCAATGTTTTTTGTAACTCTGTGTTTTGGGACATCGTCCCCTTGGACCCCCTAGGCCCATTCTTTCTTTTTAAGTGGAAAAAATAATGAAAGGACATGGCATCCTGGAAATCATCTCCCAATATTTGGTACTCCTCCAAATAAGATCCAAAGGGTGTATCATGATAATTCTGATTTGTTCGCCTTGATGCATCATTATCAAGGAATTGAGGCATGGTAGACCTATCTATCCTAGTGTAAAAATGGGGGTGGCTCTGCATGGTGGTGAGATAATGGCTTCCTTCCTCATTAATATAATTCCTTTCACCATTATGATTTTTGTTTTCTTGACTCCCCATGGTGTTAACTTCCATATACCCCATCAAATCCATCATTTCTTTCTAGCCCCTGGCCAAATCATTCAATGCACTGAGAAGACTGCTGAAAGCATGTTCATCTTTGTCACTCATGATGTCTTCACCCTTATCTACCTTATTTCCCTCAGGCTGAGATTCTAATTCTTGAACTGGTTCTTCCCTTTCCAATGAAGATTCTTGACTCTGGTATATCTTCCTTTTGTGGGTGACATTCTACATATCCTCCCTATTCATTTATTGCCCAATTATTTTAACTTTTAGATCCCCATGGTTGAGTGAGGAACATGCTCTGATACCACTGTAAGATTCCCTACCAGATTCTTCTTATGTTTGGTTGTTGTTTTGTTAGGAATTTATATATTTTGGTTTGGATGTAAGAGGTCTTTTAATTATTGAAACAATAATTCCAATATAGTGATAATATTGAGAAATATAATACATATAAATCATTTCTGGCTACCCATTATTTAATAGCAATTGATTGAAAAATAACAACATTACTCATAGATAGAGAACAACAAGTAAGAGAATCTGGATTATTTATGTAGGTGATTTCTCATGCAATGAAGAATATAAGTTGAAATGCATTACACCAACACCATTTTATGAGAATACTCAGGTCTGAAAATGATTGTTAGGCACCCAGTAGATAGGAAAAATGACTGCTAATGCAACAAATTGGATTCCTACCCCCTGCATAAGAGATCTTTGCCAAAAAATACTCCTTAACATCTTGCGTATGGGTTGTTGTAGTGAACTATTCTCCTTAGCTGAAGACACCAATTCTGTGAATGGAAATGAAGACCCAAAGCGGCATGAACAACAGTGCCTCGATGAAAAAAATAGAGCATGTGGGTATCATCCTCATCTTTACTCCACCGAGTAGTCTCAAATCGCCTTAACTAAAGGAAAAAAGAGCCACAAGGGATGCACCCTTCCTCACTCAACTCAACCTCAAGGGAAATACCATGACCCACTGATAAAAGACAAGTTCCCATGTAGCACATACTTGTACCACACAAGGATATTTTCCCAGCCTGATTGTATTGCACCCATAATTAAGAAACACGGGCCCCAAAATGGAAGACTCGACCTCCACTCTCTAAAATCTCAATGCTTCAATACCCACTGATTTTTTTGAGATCCATCTCGCCTTCCTTCCTTAAATCAACCTCCACAAGCAAGGAATCCCTTGTTATCAAGATAAATCCAGCCACAATGAAACTAATTGAAGAAATCTAAAATGATCTCTTCTTCTAAGCTAGCTAGGGTGTATCGTTTCAACACTAAAACCAATAAACAAAGAAGGGTTTCCAAAAACCCTAGAAAACTCTCCAAGAGTTCTCCAAATCTATTTTCTCAATAAGCAAATGAAAGAATGATGATAGACTCCTCATATCCCCCTTTTTTATTATACTTCTAAATTGAGATTTTCTTTCCTTCTCTTATGAATGTGGGATAATAATCTCAATTGAATTTTTTGTCGTTCTTCATGTACCCTTGATTATTTTTCACTTTAGCCCACAACAACTCAATTAGGATAGCATAATTCTCTCTTAGAGAGATTAGGCAAATGGGGACATTACACTATGCGACCGTACCAAGCTCTGGGAGCTTACTTTAACCCATACAATGCCTTATTTAATATGTACAATTTGTTTTATTGACCTAGAACCTCATAGCCTTGTGGTTGTTCAACATACACTTCTTCTTCTACATGTCCATTAAAAAATGATGAATTTACATCCATTTGATAAATAAATAAATAAAATTGTGCAACAATGGCTAACACAATTTTGACTGTGTCCATGTGCGCAAATGGAACAAATGTTTCATTGAAATCAATTTCATGTTGTTGTGTAAAACCTCTTGCAACTAATCTTTCCTTGTGCTTTTGCACATTTCCTTCTGCACCTTGCTTGGTATTATAAATACACTTGACACTAATCACATCCTTGTCTTTTGGTACACCTACCAATTTCCATGTCTGATTATTCTCTATGCCTCTAATTTATTCATCCATGGCTTGAGACCATACATAAAATTTTACAACTTCTTCAAAAAGTAATGGATGATCTATTAGTGAAAACGGAGAAAAAACTGAAAATAAATTTGTTATATCAACATTATAGATGTCGCACAAACTTCTTTATTTCTTGGTAACAAATTTGATAATGTTAGATGTGGAGATGTATAACTGCTTGGACTTCTTGCTGGAGTTTGTTGCAATCTAGGTGTGGACTGTGCACCTGCAAATATCACTGGAGTAGTTTGAGCTAGGATTTGTGTCATAGTTCCAGGAGTGGAAGGAACTGTGCACTGAATTGTACATGGTATCTTAACCACTTCATATTCATAGTCATCATGCTCAATAGCATCAATAATTATGACTGTCCTTTCTATGCTTCCATCCCATGCTTCATTCTCCACAAATTGAACATCGTGACTGATTATAACTTTCTTTGCAATAGGATCATACAATTTGTATTCTTTTGAGTCTTTAGAGTACCCAACAAATACACTTCTATCCTTTGGTATCTAACTTGTTTCTCATCTCAACTGGAACATGTGTGTATGTGACACAACCAAATACTTTTAAGTGCATCACATTATGCTTCATTCCTATCTAGGCTTCTTGAAGAACTTTGACTTTTACCCTCTTTGTCGGAAATCTTCTCATGATGTATAGTGAAGTTGCTATTGCCTCAGCCTAGTACCTGTTTGAAATTTTTTTGGCTACCAACATACAACGTGCCATTTCCATGATGGTTCGATTCTTCCTCTCTGTGATACCATTTTGTTGTGGTTTATATCACATAGTAAATTGCTTGTAAATACCATGAATGTCTTTACAAAAGTTCTGAAATTCTCTTGAAACATATTCACCTCTATGTCAGTTCTTAGAACCTTGATGTAATAACCACTTTGCTTCTCCACGAGTGATTTGAACTGTTGAAAACAACCCAATGCATCAGATTTATGTTTTAAGAAATATATCCATGTTTTTCTTGAGAAGTTATCAATAAATGTAAGAAAATATGTACTACCTCCTATAGATGGAGTTTGCATTGGTCCAAAAATACCCGAATGCACAATTTCTAGTGGAGCTTTTCCTTTGTATGACTTGCCAACTGGAAATGACTCTCTATGCTGCTTTCTAAATATGCATCCTTCACATATTCTTTCTGGTTTTTCTATTAATGGAAAACATTTCACCATATCCTTTGTGGGTAGCAACTTCAGACCTCCAAAGTTTAAGTGTTCAAATATGAAATTCCAAAGCCAGGAATCATCCCGCACTTTATATTGGAATGTTTCCTACGTCTTTGTGCCATTGTATTATTTTTCTTTAAAACTGCGTGCACTACCTTTTCCTTATTTGGAAATGCATGCACTTACTTCTTCGCTTTATTTGGCTGCACATATTTTTCTTCATTGACATCTTGCATTGTTGTTATCTTCATAGCTAGCTTCAATTTCAATGAGAACATTTTGTTACTTGTCATTTGAATTCTTGCAATAAGTTGATTGCTTGGATATATGTCCATAACGACATAATGATTATCTTCCATATAGATTTTGTATCCTTTCTATAACAATTGTCTTGTGATCATCAAATTACACTTTAGACTAGAAACATAATATTCATGAGGCATAACTTTTTGTTCTCCTTGTTTAGTTTAAATATTAATATTGTCTTTGCCTGAGACAATGACTTGGATATATGTTCCAAGTGTAACTTTAGTTTGGAATGACTTATCCAAATTAGAAAATAGTTCTAAGTTTGTTGTCATGTGATTACTACAACCTGAATCTAAATACCATATTTCACATGGACTTTCTTAAGAAACATTGCATTCAACTAGTGAGACTATAGACATTGCTTCAGCGCACACCATAAACATAGAACTGGAGGCAATATTTGCATTGTTTGACTGATATTGACCTTTCTTGTTATGTTTATATTCTCTTCCTACACTCATATGCATAATGTTCATACTTTTTACAATAATGGCATTGAATATTTGATTTATAAATTTTTTGATTACTTGGTTGACTGGTATTTGGGTTTTGACCCCTTCCACTAGTGTTTCTAGGACTGCTACTGCTTCCACCTCTGATAAAAATCTTTCCTCTGCCTCTAGATTTATCTCTCCCCCTTCCTCTTCCATGACTTATAGATGACTACACAAAAAATTCATTTTCTAATGACATATTTGACCTATTTAATCTGTGTTCATAATTAACAAGGGAATTTTCCAGTTCATCTAGGCCAAAATGACTTAGATCAATGATCTCTTCTAGAGCCATAACAAGGGTATCAAATTTATGAGGAAGAATCCTAAGTACCTTATCAACAACCTTTTTTTCCTCTATGGTTTCCCCATGAGACTTAACCTGATTTATCAGACCAATAACATGGCTGTAAACTGAATCTACTGAATATGAGTCTTTCATTGACAAAGTTTCAAAATATCTTCTAAGAATTTGTCGTTTTGAAGTCTTGAATTTATCCATACCTTGATAAGAATTTTGTAGTATATCCCATGCTTCCTTGGCTTGCTTTGTTGATGCAAATCTTGGGAGTATGCTCATGTGCATGGCTTGATGTATGTAAAACATTGTCTTTCCATCCCTCTTCCTTTGATCTTTCAAAACATCCTTCTCATCTTGTGTGAGAGAACTATACATTGCTTGATCTGTTGGTTCCACTTGTCCATTTTTTACTATTTCCCATATATCTTCACCCTAAAATTCATGGTCAATGACCATAACGCATAATGTTTTACTGTAAAAGTGGGAGGTTATAGATTTGAGGTAGACGTCATATTTTCACCTTACAATCGACACCTTACAACAGAGTTTCTACTATTGAAACTTACTCTGATAAAACTTTCTCTAATCAACCTGATTTGATAGAACATGTTCTCATAGAACTTGCTCTGATAAAACCTTCTCTGATAAAACCTGGATTTGATACTAGATCTCAGATCTACAACACGCAAACAAACTCTACGTAGTGTAGTTGCAAAGACTGTGTGCTACAAAAATTAGTTGTTGAACTCTCAGGGCTTACCACGTAGTTTACAGACTACACGATTTATTGTACATTGTGATAGTAACACTAAATAAATAAAAAAATATTTTCACTATGTTAATATTTAACACATAAGCTCACAAATAGAGCAAAACTCAGAAATACTCATGAAAATGTCAACACACAAAATAATTTATATATATTAAGAACTTGGGCATTGTGAACTAATAAAGAATATAATAACTATGTTGATCTTCGACTTCAATAATTTATGAACAACTTCTACAAACTTGCAAAACCAGAGCTTGAGCTCTTAGACTTATTGACTCCTTACATAGTTGTTGTTGCTTCTCTCTATTGAATATTACACACTCTCTACTCTATCTTATTGACTACTTACAAACTCGAACATATATAGATTAAGACTAAGACTTCCTGTAGAAGTAAAACCAAATTAAACAATTAAGACGATAATTAATTTCAACTAACTCTCATCTGCATAAAAGAGCTCGATAAAAATAAAAAAATGTCTCATTAAATAAACTCTTGGGAGCACTTCTCCTTATTGTGTCTGATAGAATAAACGAGTCTATTTTCTGTGATAGACAAAGTCTACGTAAGCATGAAGCTTACGATTTATAATTAATATTTCCAACAATTTTCTCTGGGGGTTGTCGAAGCAGTGGAAAATGAAATTGGAGCAGAACGAGTGGGAATACATCTCTCTCCATTTGTAGAATTTCAAGAATCAAGTGACTCAGATCCTAATGCACTTGGGATTTACATGGTTGAGTACTTGAACCCAAAATATAAAATTCATTTGAACCAATTTGAGTTTGTTTCCAATGAGGAGGGAATTCAAGGGATCATTATTGGTTGTGGGAGGTTATGATAGAGAATATGAAAATGAAGCAATTGAAAGTGGCGAGGATAATCTTTTCATTTATGGTCAAATTTTTCTTGCCAACCCATATTATCCTAGAATTTTTGAGTTAAATTATCCTCTCAACAAATAAAACATAAACACTTTTTACACACCCGATCCTATAGTTGGCTACACAGACTATCTATTCATGGAATGAACTATCCATGGATATAACTTCAATCATACCCTATAGAAAAACCTTCCTTATTTCTATTATTTTCTGTAATTAAATATGGGTTATCAACCTTTTATAATATCTTGAACCAATAAGAAAGGTATATATATGTTTTCACTACTTGTTTCCTTTTCATCAATATGGCATATTGGTATCTACCTTTTCATCAATATGCCATATTGGTATCTACCTTGAGTAGATCGTTTAAGGTGGGGGATATTTAGCCATTGTTTCAATGTAGTCATTATTTGGAAGTGGAGGATATTTAGTATATATCATTATGATATTTTTTTTGTTTGCTAGTTTGTTCATGAACTACGAGACTATTCTATGGCTGAGAAACCACAACTCAAGGGCATATAAGCTGTCAAAATCACCCGAGGATCGTACATGGCCTGAACCACACCAACCCTTAACATGGATGGATTTTTTGTCCCCATAGGTTTCGAACCGGTGACTCTAACATCACATAGTGCCTTAACAACACACTTCGTCACTGACTATCCTACACCTCGGGGACACATATCATTATGATATTTACTTTGAGTAGTATTGTAGATATTTATCCATTGTTTTAGGATTTAGAATCTTCAATTATTCATTGTTAGAAGGCGGAGGATATTTAGACATTGTTTTAGGGTTTAGGATTTTTTTGTATTAGTGATATAACATTTGTAAACAATTGGTGTAAACTTCCATATTAATAAGAGAATTTGAATTTCTAATAAACATCAAGTTATGTATGGGTGGATTAAAATAGTTGTACACTTTTCCCACTAAAAAACAACATAAATAACATCATTGTTCAAAGCTCATTTCCCTATTTTAATATTATGTCATTATTGTTCAAAGTTTATTTATTTGTTTTAATATTAAGTATCAATATACAATAAGTTGCCCAATATCTAGTTTTTGCAAGAATACTAGGTTTTTAAGTACAATGCATAATTATTTCCAACATATATATGTCCATGATTTCATATCTTGTTATAGGAAATTCAATCCTTTGATTTAGTGTTGAAAACAAGTAATTTATTTATAATGAAATGAAATTCTTTTGCTTCAATGTTGTATCATAAGTGTATTTTCATAATAATTGAAGAGAGAGCATGATTTCCTATCTTGTTATAGGAAATTCAATCCCTTGATTTAGTGTTGAAAACAAGTAATTTATTTATAATGAAATGAAATTCTTTTGCTTCAATGTTGTATCATAAGTGTATTTTCATAATAATTGAAGAGATATAACGAAAGTTCTCATTCCATTTTCTTTGTGAATAAAACATTAAATAATTTTGTGATAAGAAATTGTTGAATTTTTTTATTATATCTTTTTTGTATTTCTATATATATATAGTTTAAGATGTACTAATATTTTTTAATTTTATTTAAAATATTTTCTTTTTCTTTAACGGAAATATTCATAATTTTGTATGCATAATAATGAAAGGAGGTTGCATTCTACAAAGAGAATTTCATAAAATACAAGAAAACAAACTTCCCTATATCTAAAAAGAAATGTTTAATATTAGATATTAGTATACATTTAATTGTTGTCTCTTTTAAAATAGTTCTCGGTCTTGTTTTTCATTTCCCTTCTTTTTAATCTCATGGCATGTCTTTGGAGAAGGTTTCACATGATAGGTGGTAATGAAAAAATCATATAATAAAATATGCCAAATATAGCCCAAACTTCTAATGCACATAACACAAACAAAATATTAAAAAATAATAACACAAAATAAAAATAAAAAACTCTAAATTTTAGAAACTCCACTATCAATAACTCAGTTGTGTTAGTATCCATAGAAGGGAATATGTTTATGCCATAAAACTAGAAGGAACTACATTTATACCATGAAACTAGGCAGAACTATATCCTTAACAATACTATAGAGAAATTTCTTCAAGTGAATATGTCACCCTCACTCACCTAAGTCTTCATATAACAAATGCACTCCTCAAGAAGTTCAAGAGTACAATTGTTGTCATGAATTACAAATTACACAATCATTCTTGACTCAAACCAAAGTTTGGAACCTTAGGAGTCCACATCCAACACATGACCCACTCTTTTGATAGGGTAACAACCCCCTATCAAAATTATACAATCATTAATAACCAAACTAAATATTGCACATGTCACTCCAAGTCTTACCTTCATTTATCATTTTAAACAATAATACAACTACATAAATTACAATAGTGACTAACACCAATCTCTGAACTCTATACATGTTGATCCTCTAACTAGAGCTAATGTTGTTAAGATTCTATTACAAAATGCACATTCATGAAAGAATTAATGCGTCATCATTACTCTTCACAAAGACCCATGAGAAAATTAGGGCATCATGATCAATGATGGTACTTTTGGTTGTGCATATTTCCACAACGCTTTCTCAAGCATGAGGGATGACAATCAAATTAGCACACAGTAGGTTACTTGGGGTTCCTCGAAGGTTTGTTTTTTTGTAAAAACGACAAAAGAATAGTAGAGTCTCATGTCAACACTTACCAGTGCCATAAGTCACATTATCACATTTACCACAATATGTACTTGGGAATATTAAATGTAGTTTTCCTCTTTTCTAGAAAATGCATACCACCCTCTTTACTCAAGTAGTTTTTGCTACTACCATAAACACTTGTTGGTAATATATGTGTGTGTGTGTGTCTTTATTCTTCCATGTACTTTATGAGTGGTTTCCATTATGTTTCAATCTCTTCAAATTTTTTCTGGTCTTCTCCCTCCTCATTAGAGTAAGCATGCTACTATTGCAAGAAAAAAATCAATATGCATCCTTGACAAAGTGTCTTGGTAGGGGGTATGGAGGATTTCTTGTTGGTCTTTCAAGGAAAATTTCTCGTTCTTAGTGATTGTGCCACACCTCAGTATGCATATCTCAACAACATTGAATTGACCTACAACATAACTTGTCGTCAAACACGTCATCCAATTTTTTTTTGTCTCCACCACTTTTAGACTATTGAAACCATAACTAAATCCAATTCTCCATTCAAATGATTTGAGTGAGCCGATATAGATGACAAAATTTAAATAGATGAATGACTCCTTAATCGTAAATGGAGTATACTAGATTTTGGATGGTTTCCACTTTGGATAACATCTCAAAATGTTTTTTCATATCCTCCAAATGGGACCCACAAATAGTTTGTAGGTTTTGTTAAATCAGTGAATAGCAAAGACATAGTGTCTCATTGCATAGTGCATCGTAACAAATCATAAATGCTACTCCAAATATTATGAGGTTACACCCTATTATGCATTGGATTTTTATGATTAAAAATAGAGAATAGTTTTAACACATTGAACACAAAATGTACCCTTGGAAATCGAAGGTGGGAAAACCTAGTAAGAAAATGAAGGATCAAGCCTTTCTTTTTTCTTATGAAATTTAAATCCACCTACTCCTTTGATCTATTTAACTATGGAACAATATGTCATTACAATAGGAATGAAATCTTTTTCTTCCTTTGTAGTGTAGTTTTTAACTTGTCAATGGTCATCTAGGGTTAGGTTTAGAGTTTTTGTATGCTCCAACTTTCATTTTTTCTCGTTGAATATGGAACAATACATCATTACAATAGGAATGCAATATTTTTCTTCCTTTGTAATGTAGTTTTAACTTGTCATTGGTCATCTAGGGTTAGGGTTAGGGTTTTTGTATGCTCCAAATTTCATTTTTGGTCATTGAGTATGGATTGATGGCTCAAATTATCCACATTCAAGATTGAATAAATGAGCATATTTTACTTACATAACGAGAACTATCACTTCAAAATGAGAACTCTATCCTTACAAACCTATATTTTTGCATTAAAAAACTCAAAATATACCCTTGAGTTGAAAAGTGGTGCTACCAGTA
>JASDQU010588674.1:34767-48329 GCA_032191745.1 Picea mariana
ATAAATGAGCATATTTTACTTACATAACGAGAACTATCACTTCAAAATGAGAACTCTATCCTTACAAACCTATATTTTTGCATTAAAAAACTCAAAATATACCCTTGAGTTGAAAAGTGGTGCTACCAGTAACATACAAGTTTTTCAAGGTTAAAAGTATAACCTTATGTAACCACGGCCTTAAAAACACATAAAACTTTAAAATCATCCCTTGAAATAAAAATGGATGCTACCAATAACGACTTTTTTTCTAGTTTAACATTAAGATTTGTTTGAAACCATAGCCTTAAGAACCAATGTGTTGCAAGCAAGATCTTAAATTCAGTCATGAATCAAAAAGTGGTGCTTCAATTGGTACCATTTTTTTTCGAGGTTAGGATTGCAATATTTTTAAAACCATGACCTAAAAACTATGAAGTTTTGCAAAGAAAACTACAAAACCAAACTTAAAATTAACAGTCCTTTAGGGTTAATTTATCACTCCAAGTACCAAACTATAAATAATGACATGAGAAAATCACCCCATAATTTAAAATTCAATGTTACATTCAAATATTTTATTTACTTATTAATATTATAAAAAAATCGATACAAATTGCCTTGAATTAAAGACAAATTATTTGATACGAAATATTAACACAGTTACCAACTTAACGAGAACCGTGACCTCAAAACAAGAACTCTAGCCCTTAAAACCCATATTTTTACATTAAAAACATGAAAATTAACCCCCAAATAAAAAAGTGGTACTATCGATAGCACCATTTTTTCTAACCAGGTCAAAATTACAACTTTTTCAAGCATGTTCTTAAAAAATGAAATAGTTTCTCAGAAAAACTTTAAAATCAACACCTAAATAAAAAAAAGTGATGCTACTTAAAGAAAAATGTTTTTTATAAATGTTTAAAATATAACTAATTACGACCTAATTGAAACCGTGACCTTGGCAACAAATCCCTATGCAAATAAAAGACTCAAAACTGGATCCTAAATGACCACTTGAAAATTTATTTAATAACCTTTTTTTTAACTTATATTAAAAAACAAACAAAGAGAAAGGAGAAAATCTTCACAATTTTTTTTTTAATTGAAGAAAAAACACATTTAAAAAATATATTCAAAACCTAAATTTAAAAAAAAAAACATTAAAAAAAGTGAAAAAAAAACTAAAAAAAAATGAAAAAAAAAGTCCATAAAAAATTAATACAAATACATATTGCAACATCCCCATTATAATCCCCAGTTTAATTAATGATTTTGTAGATATAATGTGTGGCTACGACCAATGTGATGCAATATGTGAATTGTATTTCTTTGTTTTATTAATAAAATGTGATGCCAGCTGCTAAGGGGACATGGACAAGAGATGGGGGTTGAATTAATCCACAAGAGAAGGGACTGTCTAGGACAATGATCAAGAGGGGTCCAAGGGGGAATTACCCATGTATATTAGTTTAATCATTTTTTCCTAAATTTGTTAATTGTATATGAACCTTCTCATTTTTGATTGATTGTTCCCAAAGACAATCATTGAATACATGTAAGAGGGTGGTTGTGAGTGGTCACATCCCATAGTTATTTGGAATATGGGGATTGACTACAATCAACTTGGGGAGGAGTGTGAATCAATAAAGGAAATCCAAAGAGAGGAAATTCTTATGGGTTGGGACAACAATTTTACACATTGAGTTTTTGTCCATGGAAAATAAGTAGAGAGAAGGAGATAGAGCTTGAAGTTGATGCAACCATGGAGGGAAAATTCTAGAGCATATTGGATAGTAATTGGAGTGAATTGGATTGAATTGGAGATGGAAAACTAAAGAGCCAGGTTGCTAGACCTGAAGAGTGAACTCATGTGTTAGTTGCACTAAAACAACAAGTGTTTAATGTTTGTTTGCTGATAGTTTTCCGAGCAATAGTCTCCCTCAAGTTCCCAGTTGAGAGATTCCTAGATGTCTATGCTAGAGATACCTTGATAAACAAATGGGACACCCGAGGGACTGAGATAAGTGAAGGGGTACATTCCTTGGGTTGGACAGGTCAAGATGATGAGGNTCAAGATGATGAGAGCTAGTGAAAAATTGGGATAGTTATAGGAGAATATCAGTTGGGTTGAGAGTTTTATGAGTTGTGAGTGGACTGTGAGAAACCACCCTCTTTTGTGGATGACTATCCTCAGCTGGGAGGTGTCTGGATATTGAGATTTGGAACAATTAGTCTATGGTTGGGTGGAATGTCCGTCCCAAGAAGCTAGTTTCATAATTGTTGTGAAAAGATAGTGTTTTATCTTGTTGTTATGTTAAATTACATGTGTTATTGTTGTGCATGAACTCTGTGTAAATGAGAAGGATTTATATGTTGTTGTAATGAGTTTTTTAGCTGCATTTTATATGGATTATTAGCATGTCGTAGATGCATCTATTTTATGGTTATATGTAGTTGCTAAATCTGTTTTAATTTTGTACTTGTAAGCATAAATTCCATTTTTAAGAATATTTTGAATTGCAATGTCACTCATATGCGTTGTGGGATGTTAGATTATGGTATCAGAGCTTCTCGTTCAAACATCGAGCTTGTATGAAATCAAACCAAAGTGAATTGGTGAAATTCACTATTGCAGTTTCTTTTTGTGACAGGTTTGGGAAAAAACTCAGATTTAGAGAGAAATCCCCAAATTCTTTGAGTGAAATCTGAGTTTTAATGACTTTGGATAGTTTGAGATGGTTAATGGAGTAGAGAGGTGAAGTTGCAAATCGAAATTTGACTTGGATGGTCGAAATTCGAGTTTTAATGGTTTCCTGTAGAGTTATAGGCAATTTGGAGAATCGACAGCTGAGATCATGTTTGATCTCGTGATTGAAAACCTATATATCACTATGATAAATTTAAATTTTCATAAGGATTCGACAATTTAAAAGGATGATGGGATCAATGAATGGGATCAAATTGGGGGTTATGAAGGGGATCAGATTGACAGTCTAGATCAATCAGAGAAAGTAAAAAAATTTCTAAGTATTAAATTTCACCCAGAGAAATCGTCAACAGTCGATGGATGAATCGGTAGAAATAATGAAGAGTTGGGTTGACCATAATACACCTCTGACTGCTGATGGTCGATGGTCATGGGTTGGCCGAATCTACCAAAATTCTTTTAATCACTGATGGAAGTCGTCGATGGCCGATGGGTCGTTGGTCCAGCATCGACCGATTCGGTGAAGTGTCCCAAACAAGAAAAACAAGTTGTGGATGAATGATGGGTTGTTGATCATAGGTCAACCATATTTGGTGGAGTGCTCGAACCAAATAAGAGAAGTGACCGAGGGATGATGCACTGATGGTTCAACATCGACCGAAGTCGGCGAGGTATCCAAGTTGTCCAAGAGAATCGATTGATGGTTAATGGGGGAAAGACGATGATGACATTATCATCCATGTGTGATGTCATGTCAGCATCCATGTGTCATGTCATATCACCCAATTCAACACCTCAGGATGACATGTCATCCCACATCAACAACCATGTTTAATGCCATGTCAGAAACTACCACGTTAACCAATAGAAGTGATCGATGGTTGATGGTCAAATCAACCGATTTGGGAAAGCATTCAATAGTCAAGGATCATCGATCACTGATGTGTTGGTGGTCAAGCCTTAGTAGATTCAACGAATATTTTTACATTCACCAACAAATATCTTCGACGACCGATTTAAGAATTGTTTGAAAATCATGTGCCGGGGAATTGGAGTGACAATCGATGGTTGGATCGATAGCTTTGGAAAAACGTTTTACGCATCCAAAGGATGATACCAATTGTTGATGGATGACAAGTTCAGATCAACGGTTACTATGAATTTTTATTTTAGATCAATGATTGAGATTTAAAGAATTGTTACAATAGTAAAACAATGAATTTTGTGTGAAATTTTTTGAATTTTTCATATTTTTGAAGGTCATTAACTTGTGCGGCATTTTTGAGGCCCTAAATGACATTTTTAGCAAGTAAAAACCACGAGAACAAAGTGTACCAAGGTACGGTTTGTCTTTGCAGCTCAAATAAAATAACTTAGAGGGAGCTGTCCAATGAGCTAAATGGTTCACAAAATGGAGCTCGTATGAGAAAGCTACAGTGAAAACAGTGAGGGTAAAATTTTGGCACTAGTATTACTTCTAGAGGGCATAACTCTATGCTCAAAAGTTTGTTTTGGGAAAATGAATAGTCGATGGAAATATTATGACCCATAGAAGCTAGTGGTCTAGTCATATTTTGGTTATGGGTAGTTGAAAATGTGTATAAAGAGAAATAAACGCCTGTAGCATACATGAGTAAATTGAGTAAAACAACCTAAACTTATTTGGACCATAACTTTCAGCTCGGAGCTCGAATTTGAGAAAAAAAATAGTTGTTGGAAAGGTCTTCAAGAGTAGAATACATTTGTCATCCTAGAATTTGGATTTTGGTAATTAAATTTCTCATAAATTAATAAATAGATTTTTGTAGCAATAAAAAGAGTGGAATTGCAGTGTGTAGCTGTTGTAACTTTTCACTCGTAATTTGAATTGAGGCATGAGTATAGTCGTTGGGAAGTTGTTTCAAGTAGGAATGCATCAACAAAATCAAAATTTGAATTGGTGCAATGTGTCCTTCATAAATTGATGTATAAATAACATGTATTTTATATGATGAAATGTCTTATGCTATGCATATTTATAACTATAATTATTACATGCACATTTCTTGTAGAATTAGAGGTATAGAAAGAAACTTTAGTTCTTATATGATGACTAGAGTCGTGGAAGATGATCAAGTATCTTATAGCCATGAAGAAGAGATCAAAATTCTATATGTCATCACGGGGAATGCTAAGATAAATTCAAATGGAAGAAGAGATAGGAAAGAGCGTGCAACTATGAGAAGTATGCATAGGGAAGTGCAGAGCTATAGGGATGATAATGAAAAGATTATGAAGGCTTAGGCAGATATACTTCAGAGCTTAAATATGTTGCATACACAAGTTAGCAAATATCTTAGCACCAATCAAGAAGCTAGTGCTACACAAGTATCAACATTTAGATCCCATAGAAAAAGGGATGATTATGGAAATGATAGGTAGTCAAGAAGCATGAGCATGCACCATCATTCTCCAAGGAATTCCACTAGAATAACTCATGCAAGTTCAGGAGTAGGAAGAAGCTCAAGTATGTCTCATGTTCGGAAGAAAAGAAGAAGGCCCGAGGCAGACATCTTGCAAGGTGAACTCAGGAAAATCAAGCCACCTACTTTCAATGGTGAACACCAGAAGGGTGAAGAGGTTGAGGCTTGGCTGTTGGAAATGAAAAAATATTTCTAGCCACATGATTACCCCTCTTGTGTAGAAGTTGTAATTTCCACCTACCACTTGCAAGGAAAGAAAACCATGTGGTGGGATCAACTTAAACGAGACAATAACCTCGATGAGAAAATGATCTCCTAGAGGAAGTTCAAAGGACATTTCCAAGAGAAATATGTGTTCAAGCATTACTATGAGAAAAAGATGAAAGATTTATTTGAACTCAAGTTGGGAACCATGAAAATGGAGGAATATGAGAAACAATTCTTTTAATTGTTAAAGTATGTTGACTTCATTAAGGATGAGAAGGTCAAAATACAAAGGTTTATAATTTGGTTACGCTCCTTCTATAGAGAAAAGATACAATATGATGATCCCAAGACTTTGGAGAAAACCATAAGGAGAGCAAGACACCTTTATGAGAAAAACAAATGAAGTCTAGTTTTCCAAAAGACTTGGAATGACAAGATGAAAGGGAAAAATGATTAAAGGAAGAAAGATTTTAAACCACCCTTTTTCAAAAATAACTCCCAAGAAAATCAGCAAGGCAATGCATCCCAAAATGATCGAAAGAATGAAGATTCATTTGGGAAAAAATCCAAGGCAACAAATTGTTCAATGTTGGGGATGTGAGGGCAATCACTTATATAGGGAATGCCCTCACAAAGGAGAAAGAATGAAGATTGTCCAGAATATTTAGGAGGTTGAAAGAATGGAAGACATGGGAGGAAACATGCCAAGGATTTATGCAACTTTAGACAATGAGCATGAAGAGTATAAATCCCCCATGATCGAAGTGGACGATAAGATTGACAACCAAACCATAGAAATTTTAATTGATTCTGGAGCTAGCCATAGTTACATAAATTCTAACATTGTTGAAATATTTCACTTGCAAAGAAGTAAGCATAAGAAATCTTGGTTAGTTCAGTTAGCCACAGGGGCTAAGAGAAAGATCAATGATTTGGTTAAAGGTTTTCAAACAGACATGAATGGACTCAACACGAAGGTAGATGTAAACACCATACCATTGGGTTCATATGATTGTCTATTTGACATGGATTGGTCGTAAAAACATCATGTTGTCCTATAATGTTCCAACAAGGATGATTTTAAGAATGGAAATTTATTTTAAAATGTAGAAACCTTGGTGAATCTTACTAATGCTTCATATGTGAACTATAAAATGTTTGGTGATATTTTTATAAAAATATTCAAATTTCTAAGGATTTTATATAGTTTGTATAAAATTTTGGTGATTTTTAAGGTAAAATAATTTTATCCTATAGAATTTGGGCAAATTATTTTTAGAATAATGATCTTTTTTGGGGAAAAACCATGGAAAATTAGCCCATTAGCGAAATTTAGCCCCTAAAATAATCCCTAAGTTACAAGACAATCATATGTCTTGAAGAGGAAGGGAAACAAGGAAAGATTCAAGGCATTCCAGGAGTTGTAGCTTTTAGAGAGATTTCAACTATGCAGTTAAATAAGAGCTTCAATAAGGGATGTCATATGTTTGCATCCCATATGGAGGAGGCAATCGAAGACAAAGTGGAAAGCATTGAATACCTTTCGGTCTTGAGGGATTTTGAATATTTTTTTAGAGAAATTCCAGGATTTCCACCAAACATAGACATTGATTTATCTATTTGTTTGGTGCTAGGAGCTGCCCCAGTGTCTATGACACCTTACAGAATGGGTACACCAAAACTAAAAGAGTTGCAGATGCAACTTGAAGAACTTTTTAAGAAGGGATATATACGCCCAAGTGTGTCACCTTGGGGAGCCTCGATTATTTTTGTGAAGAAGAAGGATGGAACCTTAACTTGGTTGTGTATTGATTTCAAGCACTGTAATAAGGTTACCATAAATGATAAGTATTATTTTCCCATAATTGGTGATTTGTTTGATCAGCTGAAAGGTGTGAGAATATTTTCAAAGATTGACTTGAGATCAAACTATCATCAAGTAAGGATAAAAGAAGAATACATCAACAAGACAACATTCATAACAAGATATGTGCATTATGAATTCACGGTAGTTCCATTTGGACTATCAAATGCCCCAATAGTTTTTATTTGTTTGATGAATGGAGTGTTTAGGGAGTACTTGGACAAGTTTGTAATTGTGTTCCTAGATGATATACTCGTCTATTATAAATCACAAGAGGAACATGAGAAACATTTAAGAATGGTGTTGCAAGTTTTAAGAGAGAATAAATTGTATGCTAAGCTAAGTAAGTGCATCTTTTATCAAAAGAAGATTCACTACTTGGGGCATATAAAATCAGCAGCAGGGATAGAAGTTGATCATGGGAAGATAGAGGCCATTAGAGGATGGTCAGTGCCAAAGAATGTGATATATTTCAGATCATTCATGGGTCTTGCTGGTTATTACCAAAGATTCATAAAATGATTCTCAAAGATTGCAATTTGAATCACTTCTTTGCAAAAGAAGGTAGTCAAATTTTAATGGAATTCCAAGTGTGAAGAGAGTTTTCAACAGTTGAAGGAGATATTAACAAGTGCACCAATCTTGAATATTACAGATCCAAATGAATATTGGTTTTTGTGCACCGATGCATGCAAGGAAGGAGTCGATGGAGTTCTCAATCAAAGGGACCATGTGGTATGTTATGAGTCAAGAAAATTAAAAGAACATGAGAGGAATTATGCTACACATGACTTGGAGTTAGCAACGATTGTACATGCATTGAAAATGTGGACGAATTACCTTATGGGTAAGAAATTTGAGCTAAGGACAAAACATTGTGGTTTGAAGCATTTGTTTGGACAACCAACACTAAATGATAGGAAAACTAGATGGTTGGAATTTCTGAGTGAATATGAATTAGAAATTAATCATATTAAGGGAAAGGAAAATCAAGTGGTCGATGCACTCAGTAGGAGATCTTATGAAGTGCATATTGCATCCATCGGCATGTACATGAAATATCTAAAAGACATAATTATTGCAGCAACAAATTCAGATAAACACTATGTGAAAATAAAAAAGACATTACAACAAGGTAACTTTCAGCAGAAATTTAATTATTATGAGCTAAAAGAAGATGGAATTCTCATGTACAAGGGAAAAATATGTGTGCCAAATTCTAGTGATCTAAAAAATGCAGTTTTGAAGGAAATGCACAATGTGCCATATGTCGGGCACCCAAGATATCCGAAGACAATCGCATTAGTAAGAAGCCAATATTTTTTGCGAGGAATGAAGAAAGAAGTGGAAAATTACATAGCCAAATGTCTATAATGACAAAAAGTAAATATATAATATAGACACCCAACAGGTTTTCTACATCCATTTCCCATCCCATAATGGAAGTGGGAAGTTGTCATGGTTGATTTTATCACTAAGATGCCTAGAAAAGTGAAGTACTATAATTCCATCATGGTGGTGGTGAATAAATTGACTAAGGAAACACATTTTATTCCAGTAAAGACTACACACAAGGCATCAAATATTGCAGAAATTTATATGAGAGAAGTTGCTAGGCTACATAGGGTACCTAAAGAAATAGTTTCAAACAAAGATCCAAAGTTTACTTCCAATTTTGGGAAGTGCATGTTCAAGGGATTTGGAACAAATTTAAGTCTTAGTAGAGCATATCATATAGAGTCAAATGGGAAAATAGAAAGGACTAATAGGATAATTGAGTACATGCTTAGAATGTATGTGATGGATAAACCATCAAAGTGGGAATATTATATTCATTTAGTTGAATTTTCCTACAACAATGGGTATCTAGTCTTATTGAAGATGAGTCTATTTGAAGCATTGTATGGAAGAAAATATAACACACTAGTGAGTTGGGATATTCTAGCAATCAAAGCAATTGTTGGGCCATAATTGTTAAAAGAAATGGAAGATCAGACGGAAAAGATAAAACATAATTTAAAATCTACCCAAGATAGGCAAAAACGTTATGCAGAAAGGAACATAATTTTCAGATATTTTAAAGTGGGAGAACATGTGTTTTTGAAAGTGAAGGCAAAGAGAAGTTCGCTAAGATTAGGAAGTTGCCCGAAGTTGACTGCAAGATATTGTGGGCCTTTTGAAATATTAGAAAAGATAGGGCCAATTACATACATGTTATATTTTCCTTCATCCATGAGAGTGCATAATGTATTTCATGTGTCATTTTTAAAGAAATGTGTGCCTGATCCTAACTACATAATTGATTGGAATGTGATCCAGGTGGAGCACGAAGGGGATTTTCGAGTGGAACTAGTATACATCATGTACTGGAAAGTCAAAGTGCTAAGGAAAAAATCCATAGGGATCGTAAAGCTTCAATGGAATTGCTACGGTCCTCAAGATGCTACATGGGGGAATGAAGAAAACATGTGGGATGAATACCCACAAATTTTGTATGGTTTTGAAGAAGACGGGATGCAAGACTCCATTTTGAGAAACTAGAGTTTCGGAACCACATCTTAGAGTCCTAGACAATTGCATTGGGGACCTTGATAAAAGAATGGCTCATTCCTTGGGTTAGTCTTGATAAATGGATGGTATGTCCCTTGGTTTATCCTTGATAAATGAATGGTGCATTTCTTGGGTTGACGGGTTGAGAGGAACATAAGATTATGGTTGGAGATGTTGTTGGAGTCGTAAAATTGCAGAATTTTATTTTCTAAGTGTTGTGATGTAAATTTTCATATATGTATATCGGAATAGATTTCAACGATGATGGCACACAATTGTAGGTGAGGGGGAATGTAACATCCCCAGTTTAATTAATAATTATGTAGATATAATGTGTGGTTACGACCAAAGCGATGTAACATGTGAATTGCATTTCTTTGTTTTATTAATGAAATGTGATGCTAGTTGATAAGAGGACATGGACAAGAGATGGGGGATGAATTAATCCACAAGAGATGGTGGTGTCTAGGATAATGTCCAAGAGGGATCCAAGGGGGAAATACCCATGTATATTATTTTAATCTATTTTCCCTAAATTTGTTATTGTATATGAACCTTCCCATTTTTTATTGAGTGTTCCAAAATTCAATCATTGAATACATGTAAGAGGGTGGGTGTGAGTGTTCACATCCCAAAGATATTGGGAACATGGGGGTTGAGTACAATCATCTTGGGGAAGAGTGTGAGTCAAGAAAGGCAAGCCAAGGAGTGGAAATTTGTATGGGTTGGGACAACAATTTTACACATTGATTTTTTGTGCATGGAAAACAAGTAGAGAGAAGGAAACAAATATTGAAGCAGATGCAGCCATGGAGGGTGAATTACAGAGCATGCTAGAGAATAATTGGAGAAAAATGGAGTTGTAACAATGAAGAGCCAGTTTTTCATGCTTGAAGAGTTAACTCCTGTGTGAATTTCATTAAAAAAACAAGTGTTTGTTGTTGGTTTGTTGATAGTTTTCCTAGTCCAGTAGTCTTCCTTGAGTTCCTGAGTGAGATATTCCTAGTTATATGTGCTAGAGAGACCTTGATAAACGAATGGGAATCTCGAGGGAATGATATCAGTGAAGGGGTACATTCCTTGGGTTGGACAGGTCAAGAGGAAGAGAGTCGGTGGAAAATCAGGATAGTTGTAGGAGAATATCAATTTTGTTGAGAGTTGTAAGAGCTATGAGTGGAATGTGAGAGACCACCCTCGTTTTTGGATTTATAGCCTCAACTAGGGGGTGACTAGCTATTGATATTTGGAACAATCAGTCTATGGTTGGGTGGAACTCCCATCCCAAGCATTTGGTTGCACAACTGTTGTGAAAAGATAAGTATTTTATCTTGTTGTTATGTTAAATTACATGTGTTATTGATGTGCATGGACTATGTGTAAATGAGAAGGACTTATATGTTGTTGTAATGAGTTGATTAGATGCATTTCATGTGGATTATTAACATGTTGTAGATGCATATATTTTATGGTTATAAGTAGTAGCTAAATCTGTTTTAATTTCGTAGTTGTAAGCTACATAAAATTGACTAACAATAAACTAATTAATTTAGTTAGGAAAAATTCCATTTTTAAGAGTATTCCACACTGTAATGTCACTCAGATGGACTGGGGGATTTTACATGAGATGTTTTCTCTAGTCTCTTGGTATGCTTATATTTGATTTTTTCAATTCATGGTGGATCCAAGGCAGGTTCATTCGATCAAAACAAAACATGTGCTCAAGTACTTATGAGGTACATTGGAGTATGGATTGAAATATCTTGGAGGAGATGGAGTGGAGTTGAAGGGATATAAAGACTCAAATTGGGAAGAAAGTACAATAGAAAGAAAGAGCACCTTAGGTTACTACTTCAACTTGAAATCAATAGTGATTACTTGGTTCAATATGAAGTAGACTTTTGTAACACTCAGTTCAACATAAGCAAATTATATGGTAGTGAGTATGCCTAGATGTGAATTTTTTTGGATTCAAAAATTGATTACAGGTTTATTCAATCAGAAGTTGGAGCCTATAATGATGTATTGAGATAATTAGACTTGTATCAAACTATTGGATAATCCATTATTCCATGACAAGTCTGAGCATATTGAGATTAGATACCACTTCATCTAGGATATGATCAATAAGGGGGGAGTGAAGCTTCAGTATATTTTCATAGATGAGCAGGTTGTAGATATTCTTACCAAGCACTTGGAGAAAGGGAAGGTTTTGTTTTTCAAAGATAGACTTGGAGTGGTGAAGAATACCTTCCTCACTAAGAGAGAGTGTTGATTCATGTGGTATCAGAAATGCATTTCCACATAGGCTTGGTGTGTAGCATGTAGAAGTCGTCCAAAGACTTCTATCTTAGTAAATTTACTTTAGTTAAATGAATTATTAAAGAAAATTTATTTTATTAATTAATTATTGAATTAATTGAGTTATTTAAGTAAATGCTAAAAGTAATTAACATGTAATCTAAATCTCAAGTGTGTGTGAGGAGTAATTTCAATCGTCAAACACTTTGGAGATTAGAAATAGATTATAACACAAGATTATAAAAGTAAGTCTAGGGTGAAGGAGGAAGGCACTTGTGATCTGGATTTTGTGAGCATAACGAAATGACTACATATTATTAACAGGTGCTTAATCACAAAATAACAAAGATACAGTAAAACTAGTTTTCTATTCAATAAGGAAATAAGATGAAACTATAAAATGCAGTGGAAACAAGCTTGTTAGAATGGTGCACTAGTGAATTTGGGTCAAATTCCAACGACGCGTTCAACACAATTTCCACTTTCTATTGTTGGAAGACCGAAAAACCTTGGACCCCCTCAAACGTCATTTCACAGGACGCCGTTTTTTCGACGACCTAGTTTTCGTTGGTATTGCGACGTTATATGATGCCATATGTCATCATAAATTGGATTATCCAGCCCCATATTGACGTCGTAAGACCGATTTCTAGCGACATTTCAAACGTGGCAATACCGACGTGTCAAATGTGGCAAATGGGACATTTCAAATGTGGCAAGACCGACATTTCAAATGTGGCAAGTGAGACGTTTCAGACGTGGCAAGAGAAACATTTCAAAGGTGGAAAAAGAGACGTTCTTAAGGTGGAAAGAGAGACATTTTAAAGGTGGCAAGAGAGACATTTTAGAGGTAGCAAGAGAGACGTTCTGAAGGTGGCAAGACTGACGAGATGAGGTATTAGCTCCGACATGGTTTCTATGGGACCGACACTCTTGGATGTGACAAGAATGATGTCCATTAGGTGGCAATGGCGATGGCCTGGAGTTACTAGCTCCAACGTGGTTGCTATGGGAGAGACAATCTTGGAGGTGGAAAGAGAGACGTCTTGGATGTGGCAATAGCGACGGGAAGAGAGTGAAAGACGTCACAATTGCCACCTTTGTGTAGGTATTTAAAAAAAAAAATACAATATCAATATCAAGACCTAATAGTCATTCCAAGCCCAAAGGAGGAGTAAGTCATATAGGTGTCAGCTAGTGACTCACTTAATAGTTTCCTTAGGCTTTCCCTCGCACTAAAGGTTGGGTTTTTTCTCTCGAGAGTGTCTAAGAGATAAAAATACCCAATATGGTGAATGAACTGAAATTAAGTTCATACACGTCTAATAGATCCTTCAAACTTTTACCCAATGAAACATGTTGTCACAACTTCTATCCTAATGAGATTACTCTTGGTATCATCTCCACAAGCATGAAGACCTAAAATATGAGGTATGCAAAATTTGTGCATGGCAAATCACTTTAAAAATGAACTTGTGTCTAACTACAT
>JASDQU010588674.1:48429-59151 GCA_032191745.1 Picea mariana
TTAAGACCTAAATAACACAAGTCTCAAATTTTTACATGTGTTTGGAATGAAGCAAAGACACAATCAAACCCTAGTGATATCTAGGGAAGATTATAGTTCTTATAGATTTTACTTAGAGGGAATGTAGCTAAAAAGGACTTTAAGTATCTGTACTACAGACTACTAATTTCACTTTGTCAAAAAGGTTAGTTTGTTGAGATGAAGGACTATGAAAATAGCCATTTGAGAAACACATAGTAAGACTGCTATTTAATTCCATGCATACATATAACTAAGTTATTTTTTATATAAACATTTTGGTGGATGGAAAATAAAAGTTTCCAAACCTTATTTTCTATGATGAACAACGAAAATACATGGAAAACATCAAATCCCAGCAGAAGAGACAAAGAAACCCTTCAGGAAAAAAATCCAAAAGCATGCCAAGAATACTCTCAATTACTGTGAAGAAAAGATACAAGTTATGGCCACTAGAGTAGCAGAAGAAAAATAAAAATAATTATTATTATGTCAAGTTTGAAACTGGACCAACTGCGTTGTTGTACACCTGGTCTCTAGAGGTACACAAAATACAACATGACCAAAACCTTTGTACCATCTTTATGAGCATAGAGGTTCAAATCTATAGCTGTATAACATATGTTCTCCGTGACTAAGAACTTGTCAGAGATAATATCAACAAAGATGTATCTATACTATAATATCCTATAAGTTAACAAAGTGAAGAATAAACCTTGAAAAACCCTTTTTTACACTGCCATTGGGAAATGGATCAAGCAATACAAAACACCTCAAAGACAAACATAAAAAAGCCATCACTTCATGATAACATGCTCAGTTAAACCAGTAACTGTAAGCACAAAGGCCTGCTTAATCTGCCAGTCCCACTGACCTTTTACCTAAATCATAGAAATCTTGAAGGCTTGCCCGTCTTTTTCCCTTTATGTCACACAAAGCTTTGTTTGGTCTTGGAATTTGGAATAGCTAACCATATGCTTTCTTGTGGGCTTTCTTTAGACCAATAAACCATCAAATTTGGATAGAAAGATCATTGTACCTTATAGTATTCTATAAGCTAACTAGTGGCTAGTTCTCATGTGATAGGTATAAGAATGCAAGGAACATTAGCTAATAGCTATCAATCATCTTGTTTCTTGAAGAGTTCTAAAGATTTTAACAGAATTCAATTGAAAAGATAAAATCCTAGAAGCCTTGGCTGCCTTGTTATGGTTGGCCAAGTTTGTGCAATCAATAGAAGCTATAGGAGTTGCTTCAACAAAGACCCATAGAACAACCTTTTCCAATAGCATCTGTAGTCTCCACTTCCAAGGTGTAAAGTTGGAAGCACCTCCTCACATATCACACTGTCCAAGACCGAGAGTAGTCATTCCTGCAACTACTAGAACACAACTATACCAAACAAATAGATGGAAAACAAAGCATATCAGCACCCTATCACAAGCATAGATTGTCTCTGTCAAGGACACAACAACACTCCAATCACACGAAAACTTAGGCTGTCACACCCTATAACCCATCACAAATCTAGATCTCTTCAATCACTAAAGACACCTATGCATCACACCTGCCGAAAGCCTCTGACAACTACTTCTCACAGAGAACTGACGTCCTGGAAGATTTCAAGGAATGTACTATGATACAATGTTAATTTTAGATCATGGTAACCAGATTTTGCATTCGAAATTAACCTAAACACTAGGTAGCTAAAAACTGAAAACCTCCAAAAAAACGAGCAACTTTTGAATAAGGTAATCTACAAACGCATACTGTCGGAAATATGAACAGTGCAAACAAAAAACTCAATGCTCAACACAACATTCATCTTCTATTGAAAACTGAAAGAAGAATTACATCGCTATAGCTAAAAACACAAATAATCTAACCAACACAATGGTCTGCCCAACATCTCCTATATAGACTAGGAGAAACTAGGATTACAATCAATGCTCTCCATCCTTGTGGAGGAGGCCCCACACATCCTTGGGGACATCTCCCTAAGGGACATTCTATAGGAAATGAAATATCTAGCATAAATGCATGATGTGCTCACCATTTCAAGGTAAGAGTTGATGTGTCAAGGATGCCTTGAAAAAATGTACCAGAACCATAACCAAACAACAATTTCATGATTACTCACATTCTATCTTATGTTTCTCTGATTTCTATATGATGAATGGATTATACTTTAAATGTCATATGTTTATGTTGTGAATATTTTTAAGTATGCTTTAGAAGTCATGTCCTTGAGTTCTGTATTTATTTCACACAATAATGAAAATGTGCCATGAGACTCTGCTTGCTTGAGCATACCATGTTTCCATAAAAAAAAAGTAACTCTAGAAAATTGTGAGAGTGGAGAATAATATAGATGTTAAAGGAAGTTTGAAAAAGCTCCACATATGTAGTTTTGCATCGTCCCCAAGGAAAATAATATCATGCAAAAAAGATATCTAAAGGTGATAAGTTGTCATCTCAGCAAGCTCCATCTACTATTAAGTGATGAATAAGATGTGGATCTGAAACAACAATGGTTGTTTCCTAAAATCGGCTATGAACTATACAAGAAAGACACACAATATCCCTAAATAGTAGGAAAAAACAATAAAAAATTTATCATCCATTTCCAAAGAGATCAACCATAACATTTACCAGTAAAAAGTTCCTATAATATAGCATATTGTGACCTCTAGTTAGTATAAAGACTCAAAATATACGGTTTAGGATGTGCTTCACAAATTACTATAAWTTTTTATCCAAAAATGCATTATCCCAAGTAACCACAGTCTAGGAAATGCAAAAATTTAATCCCTGAATAATTTCTAGTTTCTAGCTTTCAAAAAAAATCCAATGCAGATGCAAATATTGGTGATGCACAGGTAAACCACCCTTCAAAAGTAGAATCTAAAGCAGGTGTAATCAAAGGCAATAAGAGGTCCCAACTGACACCACAAATCCTTCATATCTGACAGCTGAGTAACATTGAATCCAGTTTATCATGCATGCTCGAAGGATGCCAGATATTCCACAGGCATTCTGCAAAAAAATGAAGAACATTAAATTCAAGAAATCCAACTCAACCCTTCAAAAGAGAAAATTTGGGAATGCTCTTAATTGCCTAATAGGAAACCTTTAAAAATATTTGGGATTGCTCTTAATTGCCTAAGATTTATAGAAAATTTGCCTAAAGATTTGAATCCTATAAACAATCAGTTTGTTGACTACTGAGCAATTTAGAATTATGTTACCACACTGCCTCTGAAATAATTATGCATCTATATTGTTTAAGAACAAGTAGAGAGCAAAGGGTGTATTCATCATTGCCTAAAGGTTTCTATACCAGCTCTTATAGGTGGTACGATAGTCATGTCAAGGATAAGGGATATAGATATAGATGATTCACTAGGCCTATCTCTTGTCATAATGGACTGCTACTATAATAGGGATTGTATTAAGAGTATTTTTTTTACTACTATTGTTATAGTTGACTGGTGGGAGACATCAGTAAATCCACAAATTCTATATGGCACTCCTTAGTCCTAATTATTGTCTTATTTCTAGCACTGTACAACATGTTGTAATGAATTCAATACGTTAAACACCCAGAATAACTCTATTCAGAACTGCCATCAACTACCACACTTATAATGTATTTACCTAGTATGCCCTCAGCCATAAGTAGGACATTGTAGAGCGGAACATCAAGAAAGCATAGAACAATTGGAATGGGTAACATATGAGATTCTGTATCATGAGACCAAACTTTGATTACACAGAAATTATATGTTCAAATTTACCTTTAATGGTTGCACTGCCAGACATGGATGAGTTTCTCTGAAGTTATCTCACCTATTAATACCATGCCTAGGACAATTAAATGCTATGAGACTTCAACATAGAAAAACAAAATGAATACTAGAAATGAGTTAACAGAGTTATGGAACAAAAATATCAACCCTTGTGGAACAATTACATATCCCAAATTATTATTGTTTTCGTCTACTAAATAAATCTTATCTAAGTCTTTAAATTGTTTCTTTATCAGGTCTTAGAATTTTTCATAAGGTCATGTTTGCTAAAGGATTCACTATTAGTACAAGACTTTTACATGTGGTGTTCTAAAGTCCTAAAAAAACATAAGAAAATCTGGTGAAAAGTGTCAACATTAACAATTTGTACTCCACAAAAGACAGGATTTCAATCACAACATGAAAAACATGTCATGCAAATAATTGGCAAATAGACAAGAAAGACAGGATCCTAGGCTACAGTATATCCAAATGAACAAAAAAATGGTGTAGCTGAGACTTTTGCTTAAATGCCATTATAAATGACAAAAGACCTAGAATATTATCAGAGTAGTTTACAAAGATAAAACACTTGCTCCAAACTTGCTAGGCTTGACTATAACTGTAGCTTTTACAGCCTTACATACAACAAGTATATAGTTGTAGTGTCAATGTGCCTTTTGATTGGCATTAGATATTAGATGGGTGGTCTAGACTCTAAATGAATATCTGAAAACTAATGAAAAGTTTAAGATGAAGGTTAATATCAAAAAGATGCCTCACAACAAATGAGGTACTGGATAACTAGTGAGGTTGATGAACAGCTAATCCATCCACCAAGGTTCAATTCTCATGGTTCCATGGAAGTTTCAAGAAATGGAAGTTTATTTCAGGGAGAGAATCAACTAGTGTCACCTGTAGAGTTCACACATCCTATTCAGATTCAAGTTCACATAAAGATACCATCCATGTAAAAATCATTTCACATCATTAGCTCGACAAAACATTAATTCCCTATAAAATAACTTGTGAGCAATAGCCAGAACTCAAACATATCATCACATTAATGTTAGCTAATTGATGAGTAGGAAGTAAACCAACAAAAAACATTAACAAAGCTTACCAGACAGTTGCCACCATAGTTCTTTCTAATCCATACACTCAGAAGTGCAAGCATCACATGCAACTTGGCATCTGAATCAGTCTCTAAATCTTTATCATAATATCATTTTGCAAAGTGCAAATCAAAAGGAATGCCCTCTCCATGTTCATGCATGTATCCAAGGTTGAATATAGCTTGGGCATTTGCCTGGGAATGAGCATGCATGTAAGCCTCCACAGCATGCTCAAAGTCTCTGTCAGTGCCATGCAAAGGAAGACAAAAAGTCAAGAGAAAATCTCATGACCTATAAAAGTTTCCCTGGCATTCATATTGAGATCCCTAGAGAAAAGAGAAACTCAACCTACCATAACAATAGGCATCCCCAATTAAAAGTGTCACATGCTCATTACCTTGCTCTGATGCATTCCACCAAAGGGTGTGCACACGTTGATGTCATTCAACATGACTGCAGAAACCTGAATTCCCTATGCATATATCATATTCCCCAAACTTGTCAAGAACCATGTAGCATTGCTCTGTGCAACCTCGTATCCAAGTTCAACAACTCTCGAGTACAATAGAAGAGCTCTGCCATTTTGGCCTTTGAAGTAACACTCTAAAGCCCATTTTAACAAGGATCCCCAAGGTCCTCTCTCTGCAACAATCTTATAGAATGTAGAGGCCTACCACCAAAGTAGAATCTTTGTTAACATTATCATTAATATTGCAACCTTGACCAGTTAAAACAAAGAATCTTTGTTAAAATTGGTATTACTTATTAGACTTACTTATTACTGGCAAGTTAAAACTGCTTGGTTGGCATCACTTAATACATGTTAAGTTAATAAGTATCATCATTACTAACCCTTGTTTGACTAACTCAATCAAAAGAAAGAACATCCATAAAAATGTCAAACTCATTATCTACAGAGTCAGATAAACCTTATCATTTGAATATACAAGACTTTGTAAAAGAACCTATGAAACTTGTATAAAACACCATCCAGACAATGCAAACATAGAGATGTAACAAGATGAAAAAATGCATATAGAAAGACAAAGCAAGAGTAACCTACCATATTAAAATTCTTTTTCAGACCAATCCCTTTCTGGAACATTTTTGCTAATTGATAGAATGCCTTTGGTTGACTAGAATTAGTTGTTGTTATAAAATACCTAGAAGCTAACTTAATGTCTTTCTTCACACCCAGTCCTTTCAAGTACAACACTCCCAAATTGTAATTCCCATGCCCATTGGGGTCGTCATTTTCTGCTGCCTTTTTGAAGAATTCTCTTGCCTATAAATGATTTGACCTCTAACATACTATTCATACGATTATTAAGAATATTCAAAAAGCCTTACAAATATCAATTGTATAAACCTGAATTTTTAGAACGATAAACATCTGGAGGCAGGGATCAATTAATTTTAGTTCAGAACCACTATTCTATAGATGAAAATCATATAGAGAATGATGAAATTCATGTCTGTTTGACATCCCTATGAATTCAATTCTCAAATATAACACTCGGGTGACCATTTCAAGCATAAATGTGGATATTTGTTGATACAATCAGTTAAATGATTTAATTCAAAGTTTCATAAAAAATATTGTTCACTTGACACTACAACATTTCACAAAATCCATAATTAAGATCTCTCGTCTCCTCAAATCCCACTCTTGCACTGAAAATTTTAAAAGGGACTGTTCATTTCAGAAATTCTAGGTTTAGAGGATTCAGCTCAAGTGCAAATTTTCTCAGATAGAATGAACAACCATGACAATGCTTTCCCATGGTGGTCCACCCCACCTATACGCCATGAGTTTCAATGGGATGAGACAAGCTACAAGTCTTGGGTGATTTGGGCACAATATCCACCCCTCAGAACAAACACTTAAGCCAAAGGAAGTCCACTCTTTGTAGTGCAACCCCTCGGGGAATATTTCTTGAATCCTTTCCAAAAAAAAACATGCCTATATTCCATAAGCTAATTTACAATTAATGTAACTCAATGAACTATGTTGCTATATTAGAAGCAGACACATAATAATTACTTCATGACTAAGATAGAAATACTTCAAAGTTTAGACCTGATTATCATTATGAAAATCATCAAAGATTGATTTATATGATTCCAAAATAAGACAAAAGAACAAATAAAACACACAGTTTAAAATTATTATTCATTTAGTTGTCTTAGGTCAGTCAAAAAGCTGGGGAAAACTTCAACGCACTTACTCGTCTAGGCTCCTTGTGTATGACTTTGATTTTCTTATAACCAATAAAAGGGCGTAAAATGTCTGTAACTGGTTAAGGATAGTCACTGCTTGAACTCAGCCATATGAACCTAAGAAGTACACTTTTAATTCCCTATTCAATCTATCTAACAATAACCAGAAAATTAAACAACTTTGGAAGGATACGAGAAACTTCTCTACGAGAATAGTCAGCAGGAAGCCCCTCAATAAATATTGTATTGGAGGATTCATCAGGCTTAAGATGGTCAGGTAGCCTGAAAGATGAACCAGATGAACCAGATATTGCACTGTCAGGCAGTCTTAAAGATGCATTTGTCCTGGCAAGAGTAGGATCTATGCCAACCCCTCCTTGTCTCTGCCCCATCAAAACTGGATCATTCAAAGGTGCCAGTCCTAACAAACCTGCACTTGCATCTACCCCACCCAAACCAATTCTAGAACCACCTCTTGGGCCTACTCCACCAGATAATCCACCCACCCCAATTCTAGAACCACCACCCAAACTGCTAATATCACTTGCAGTTAAAGCACCCGCACCATATGGAGATATCTGCATAAAATTACATTTGTGTTAACTTTACAAAATCCATTCTACTCGCAAATGAGAAGTTAGAAACTTAAAACAATAGTCAAGATTAGGTAAATTACCCCATTTCGTAGAGTTTTAGAAGGAGCCCCAAGCAGGTCATGTGTTCTCAACATTGAATGAGAAATTCTGTCATTGAGCTAAGGGTTTTCATGAGGCAGATAAACAGGAATATCATGACCAACTGGCTGAGAGATCTCATGAGGTAGAAAGCCTGGAAAGTCACATGTGACCACTGATAGATCTAGTCATTTCAATCTACCAGAAAGAGATGTTGGAGCTCTATTTTCACATTTGGAAATGTATGAATGATGTGATGTTTTCAAAGATTGATTGTTCTCCTACTTCACTAACCAAATGAAATGCACCATATAGCATGATCACAGCATGTATACAACAGTGCACAATAAATATAGCTTCGAACAGACTCCTTGCAGCAACTGGTGGACAATGTGAGATCAAGCCCCTATAGTTGAGAGAGTTCCTCCATGCAATGAAGAAGAGTTTCCAAAACAAGAAGTGGTGAAAGAGAGTAGCGAGTAGCATTCATAGCAGTGACCGTGCCTATCCTCAGTCTCATGCCAAAATTGATAATTATCATTATCCCACGGCCGTTGTAAGTACAGAAAATACATCCAGTTGGATTGATGTTGGTGACAATATTCCTGATAAGAAGAAAATAAAGAAGGGCTAAATAAAAGTGCAGGTATAATAACATTTGTTTAGACTTAGATTTTGAGAAATGACCACCAACTTCTCTTGCCTAGAAGGGGTTTATTAGTGAGAATAGAGGATTTCCATCAATTGTTTGACTATATAGTTACAAAAGTTGCATCAAGTGCTAGTTTCCAGTATCATTGAACTTTGGAAGTGTTCTATTCAGATTCGCTGGATACCGGTGCTTTGTGATATTTGTTGTTTGGACAATCTTAGGTTGCATGCTATATAGACTGCTTAGTTCTCTAAAGTGGATTTTTGTGAAATTTTTGTAAAATATATGTGGCATTTAATGTATTTCACATAATGATTGTGTTGGCTTTTGACAGTACCTTGAAGGAAAAGAAGCTCAAATTCATGCAGCTCGGCAAGCTGGTCTTATTGATTTTGTTGCTTCTGCACTTCCTGCTTCACATACATCAAAGCTAGAAGCTTGTCAGTCAACAATCTCACTGCTCCAAATTCTGAAAGTGGCGTTAGCATTAGCTTCCAACCGTAGCTACTTCTTGGCCCCCAATATCTTGCCACCTCTTATTCCTATGCTATCTACAACTCTTGAAAATTACTGTACAATTGCAGCATCAAACAATAGTTACAGTGGGGCTGCTAGAAACTCCATTCCTACGTCATCGGATAAAATTTCTGATGAAAAATTAGAAACAATAGGTGAGGTGTTGCCAGGTCTTTTGTGGTCCGTTACAGATATAATGGCTCATGCTTTCTTCGAGCGCCAACTACAGATGCAGGATGATATGGATGAATTAATTGTGGCATGTAAAGTTATTCATAATTTGCGTGACTTGTTTTCGCTTTTTGACAGACCTCAGATAGAAGGAGATCCCTTCCCAGCCCCTGTATTGTTGGGATTAAATTTATTGAGGATTTTGATGTGTCCAGGAGGACATATTTCTTCCATAGACTGGGAAGCACATTCAACTACTATCGCAAGATTTCCAGGAGTTCAGACATTTGGAACTGCAGATTATGAGGGAAATGTGGTTTCCCTGCAGGGTTCTCATTCCAATAAAGGCCCAGAAAAAGAAGATGAATTTAGTCCCTCTCGACAGATTCTGAAGGATACCCAGATATCTGAATTCATCTATAATAAAATGATGAAATGGAGAATGAAGTGCCTAGTGTGGGGGAACATGATAGACTTTGTAGTGATGTCCGTGAAAATGATAAAGACATTAGACTGTTGGAGTCAATGGTGTTAAATAAGAAAGTGGTTGGGCTGGAAAGTGGCGTTGGTGGTGAATGTGCAATATCTTGTGCCTTGCAAAAGAGTATCGATGAGAATCCTCTTGAAGAGACACCTTTTGAGCCAAATAATCCTTTACCACCTAGTGTTGATGATAAGAAATTTTTCATAAGAAAGAAAAGCGTAAAGGCGGTAGGAGGAATGCTTGATCTTTCTACAACATTTCTAGTTTCTGTTATAGCTGAAACTGGCTTAGTAGGTCTGTCGTCATTGCTGACGGCTATTCTTTTACAGGCAAACCCTCGGTCAAATTCTGAGCATGTATGTTAAAACTTAATAGATATTGGACAATGCACTTATGCATTTGACAGTGCTCTCATGTGTGACTTTTACTTATAATTTTTTTGTAGGCTTTTTTATTTTTGTATGTGATGCTTGCTTCTGATTACTTGTTTCCCCCCTACTTCTGTAATGTTATCAACAACATTACAAAGTGCCATTGTTTCTTTGTTTCTGTGTTGTTTTGCTTGTCAACCAGTTGGTTACCACCCAAACCCTTACTTTTAGTGACAAAAGTCATTTAGGTTTTTCTGCATTATTCCAAGTTCCATTTAGTGGCTGATGTGATTGGATTTCTTCTATTCTACCCAAACAATTATTTGAGAAAGGTTTTCCTTATTTTTCTGCTTCTGTTTGATCTTACAACAGAGCAGAAAACAAAATATGGTCCCTTTATAGAATGATCATTTATCAATCTGTTTCTACATATTAACAATAATGAGGTTCTGTTGGTAGGATTTACATGTGCTAACGTTGATAACATGAATAGGTGGAGTGTGATCTTTCCTTATCACATAATTTCATATTATTCTTGTCCAATAGCAGTTCTATTTTTTAATCAAGGATCATCAATGTTTTGGTACACATGCAAGGGCTATAAATTTAGTTCAGTTGAGTAGAGAAATCAATGATGGTTTCAGAGGGCGTGAGAATAAAAAAGAGAAATATTTTTGTGTTTTGATCGGCAATCAGTGACAAATTTAGGATTG